>PVKC010034928.1:0-13568 GCA_004027635.1 Crocidura indochinensis
ATTGTCTGACCTATTCAGATTTAGAGAGTAGGGGACAATTGCACTGGCAAAGGATATCAATATATATATATTTTTTTTTTTTGGGGGGAGGGGGTCACACCCGGCAGTGCTCAGGGGTTACTCCTGGCTCCATGCTCAGAAATTACTCCTGGCAGGCACGGGGGACCGTATGGGGCACCGGGATTTGAACCGATGACCTTTTGCATGAAAGTCAAACACCTTACCTCCATGCTATCTCCCAGGCCCTGGATATCAATATTTTAAGGTTGGAAAAAATGACTATGGGTTGCCCCAAATCCAACAGTTATGATCACATGATTGATAAATTAATTTTGATAAAATATGTAAGGTACTTGGATTAATTTAAAAAATAGTGAGTTATCTGTAACTGACCAAATTTTAGGTATTGCCTGATGCTTTAAAAAGAAGCCAGCCTGAAGGTGTCCCTGGGTCGATTCAGAGAAAAACTCACTTTGGGGATCTCTGAAGAGTTATCTTGAGTGTCAGCCCACCTTTGATCTACTTTCTTCTCATTTGGCAACACAAAAAGGCTATAGAAAAGTTCTGGAATCTAACTCAGAATCAGAAGAAAGTGAAATTCTTCTAATTATTTGGCTGAAGAAGAGAAAACAAGACTTGGGCTAATGTCTGCATGAAACTAGGACTAAATTGTGCTGCACATTATAAATGTGGCTTCACTCAACATGAGTTATAATCTGCTAGACAGTGGTCCTCAAACTACGACACCTGGGCCACATATTGTTAGAACTTCAGTCATGGTGGAGAATTGTTGATTTTTGTACAAGATCTCCATGAGGGGAGATTTGTGCAAATGGAAAAAGAGAAACAGCAATTGTGTAGCCTTCATTTGTAGAAAGATACAGTAGAAATGGTGTCTGGGGAGTGGAAAATATTAAGGTTGATGATAGTGGTGAGTGCTTGGTGGGTAAATAACCACTGTGCCTGCCTCATCAGTATTCCCATTATTTTGCATGTGACTGAAAGAAGTGTATGTATTTAAAGAAAAGGAAGTTCATAGAAATCAGCATTGATGGGGCCGGAGAGATAGCATGGAAGTAAGGCATTTGTCTTTCATGCTGAAGGTCAGTGGTTCAAATCATGGCATCCCATATGGTTCCCTGTGCCTGCCAGGGGATGATTTCTGAGCATATAGCCAGGAGTAACCCCTGAATGCTGCCAGAGAGAGAGAGAGAGAGAGAGAGAGAATGTGTATATAGCTTGATATTTGCAAAGAGGTTTAATTGGATTTAATTGAAACATGTGAGGGTAAGGATTTTTTTTTTGTTTGTTGTTGTGTGGGGCCACACCTAGCAGTGCTCAGAGGTTACTTGGCTCTGTACTCAGGAACTGAGCACAGTCCCCTGGTAGTAGTACTCAGAGGACTTTCTTGGATTCTAGGGATCAAACCTGATCAGCCACTTGTAAGTCAAGTGCCCTACCCACTATGCTTTCTTTCCATCTAGAGGGTAAGAATTTATTTATTTGGTTTTTGGCCCACACCTGGCAGCACTCAAGGGTTACTTCTGGCTCTGCAGAAATCGCTCCTGCCAGGCTACGGGGACTGTATGGGATGCCAGGGAGCGAACCCAGGTCCATCCCAAGTCAGCAGCGTGCACAATAGGCTGCATGTACCCTGTGCTTTTGCTCTGACTCCTAAGTAAGGATTTTGAATCTAAATCCTCTTTTATAACAGGCATAGAGGAAAATAACTAACCTAAAATCATCCAAAAAAAGAGCTAGACTTGGGGCCGGAGCAATAGCACAGTGGTAGAGCATATGCCTTGCACGAGGCTGACCCAGGACAGACCTGGGTCAATTCCCAGTTTTTTCTGAGCATCACAGGTGTGGCCCAAAAACAAAAACAAAAAGAGAGCTAGACTTAAATCTCTGTTACTGTACTCCAAATCTCACATTTTAAAAAATAGATATACTTTTTTTTTTTTTTTGGTTTTTGGGCCACATCCGATGACGCTCAGGGGTTACTCTTGGCTATTCGCTCAGAAGTCGCCCCTGGCAGGCACGGGGGACCATATGGGGAACCGGGGGATCGAACCGCGGTTCATCCTAGGTTAGCGCAGGCACCACCACCTGGCTCCTAAAAAATAGATATACTTTTAATACACTTCCATTTTTGGTTTAGCTAAGGAGTAGATCATGCGTATTTCATTATTATACCTTTTTTATGTTTTGTTTAGAACAGCTACACTTTATATCATTCATATTACTTTAATACAGTGTTTGACAGCGGTAAGGCATTTGCCTTACACGCAGAAGGACGATGGTCCGAATCCCAGCATCCCATATGGTCCCCTGAGCCTGCCAGGAGCTATTTCTGAGCAGACAACCAGGAGTAACCCCTGAGCACTGCTGGGTGTGGCCCAAAAACCAAAAAGGAAGAAAAAAATGTTTTAGTATCTTTTCTTTGAGCCAATGACATTAGATTAATAAATCATAGACAGTATTGGTATATACATTCATTACTCAGACATCATATGTAAAAAAGTATCATGAGAGGCCAGAGCGATAGCACAGCAGTAGCACATTTGTCTTGCAGGTGGCTGACACAGGATGGATCTAGGTTCCATCGCCAGCATCTCATATGTCCCCCAAAGCCAGGAGTGATTGCTTTTTTGTTTGTTTGTTTTTGGGTCACACCATCCTTTTTTTGTTGTTGTTTTGTTTTTGGTTTTGGGTCATACCCAGCAGCGCTCAGGGGTTCCTCCTGGCTCTATGCTCAGAAATCACTCTAGTAGGCTCCGGGGACCATATGGGATGCTGGGATTCAAACCACTATCCTTTTGCATGCCAGGCAAACGCCTTACCTCCACGCTATCTCTCCAGCCCCCAGGAGCGATTTCTGAGTGCATAGTCAGGAGTATACCCTAAGCATCACCGGATGTGGCCCCAAAACAAACAAACAAAAATAATTTTAAAAAGTATCATGAATATACTTGAGATGGGCAATGTCATAAATTCAGTCTTCTCATTACTTTTTCCCTTCCCCATGATTTCTTTTTTTTTTTTTTTTTGGTGTTTGGGTCACACCCGGCAGTGCTCAGGGGTTACTACTGGCTCCATGCTCAGAAATTGCTCCTGGCAGGCACCATATGGGGCACCAGGATTCGAACCGATGACCTTTTGCATGAAAGGCAAACGCCTTACCTCCATGCTATCTCCCGGGCCCCTCCCCATGCTTTCTTTTAAAAATAAATTTGATTTATTTTTTAGTTTTGAGTTATAATTGGAAATGTTCTGGGGAGTTTTCCAGACTATTCTTGAGGAAATTGATTTTTGGAATTAAGATTGGGCTTCCTGCTTTTTTTTTTTTTTTTTTGGTTTTTGGTTCATGCCCAGTGGCACTCGGTTTACTCCTGGCTCTGCACTCAGAGATCGCTCCTGGCAACCTCGAGGGATCATTTGGGATAACGGGATTCGAACCCGGGTCTGTCCCAGGTCAGCCCAGGTAGGGCAAGAAGGCAAATACCCTTTCCACTGTGTTATTGTTCCTGGCCTCTTTCCTCATTTTTTTTTTTGTTTGTTTGTTTTTGGGCCACACCCGGCTGTGCTCAGGGGTTACTCCTGGCTGTCTGCTCAGAAATTAACTCCTGGCAGGCACAGGGGACCATATGGGGCACCGGGATTCGAACCAACCACCGTTGGTCCTGGATCGACTGTTTGCAAGGCAAACGCCGCTGTGCTATCTCTCTGGGCCCCTTTGGTCCTGGATCGACTGTTTGCAAGTCAAACGCCGCTGTGCTATCTCTCTGGGCCCCACTCTTTCCTCATTTTTATGAATCTGGTTGGTGGTATGTAAGGCAAGTGCTCTAGCAATTATATACTATTTCTTGCTTCATGTTTTATGTTTCTTATTGTATGCAGATGCTTCCACATGTGCACATTCCACATACTTGCACATTCATTTGCCAGTGAATACTTTTTGGGCACTTTCTAGTCTCCTATGACATCTATAACTGCATTAGTACAAAACTAGTATCTATCTGTATTAATCAAATGTTAATTAAGAGGCCATGTAAATGTATGCTTTTCTAGTTCTAGAACCAGAAATCTATAATAAAGGTATTATTGGAAATCTACATTTCTTCTGTAGTCAGTGGAGTCTTAAAGGAAAAATATTCCTCAGCTCTGTCCTCTTCCTTATTTCATATTTTAAATTTCATTTTATGTAGTGATAACACAGCAGGCAGGGCATTTCTACACAGCCAACCCATGTTTGATCCTCAACAACCTCTATGATTCTCCATATCCTGCTAAGAGTGATCAATGAGAAGTCTGTACCCCCAAATTTAAAATATGTATTTTTATCTAAAACAAAGTTATTTGTGATTGAATTTATTTTTAATTTATTTTTATTTTAATTTACATTTATATATCCTTATATAAATTATATAATTTATATATGTAAATATTTATGTTTAATTTATTTTTATTTTAATTTTTTAAATTTATTCTTTTTATTGAATTGCAAACTTACAAAGATATATGTGATCAAGATTCAGACATACATTGTCCAGACATGCACCAGTCCCTACACCAGGTTTCCCAGTTTCCCTCCTGAGCCCCAGCCCAATTATACTAGTGTTTCCTTCCCTAATTTATCCTCTACCTCAATCCCTGCCCCAGTGGCAGTTTCTTACTGAAGACCAGGTCTACTGCTCTTTGGTTATTACATTTGATATCCCCCTAGGAAGTTTCTTTTATATACTACATCTGAGAGAGATCGTTCTGAGGCTGTTCTTCTCCTCTGACTGATTTCATGCAATGTGATACTCTCCAGATCCATCCACACAGCAGCAAATATCCAAGAATAGATGACTGAACATTTGTTTTGTTTTGGTTCTGTTTTGGAGACTACACTTGATGGTATCCAAGTCCTTCTCCCAGCTCTGTGCATGACCGTTGCCGCTTGATGTGCTGGGGGACAATGCAGGGGATGGATCCTGGGTCTCCATGAAAAAAGTGTGTTCCTGCCCTTTGAGCAATCTCTCTGGCCCTCACTTATTTAAAAAAAAAAGTGCTGATTTATCTCTACGACTGCCCTCAACTTTCTTATCTCCCTCTTTTATAAGCTCTTTTGATTACATTGGCCCATAATTTTAATATAGGATAACATCTATGTAAAAAATAACCTATTTATTAGATTATACCTTATTCTACCCAAAACAAAGACCATCCCTAGTTTCTTTGTATCTGGTTGTTTATAACTTTCACCCAAAACAAAGATCATCCCCAGTTCCTTTGCATCTATTTGTTTACAACTTGGTTTTATCCCAAAATATTGTCTTACATGTAAACCTGGGTGGGACTGGCTCAGGATAGCTTGAGCTATCTGTCCTTACTCTGTTCTTACTCCCCCACATGGGGGTGATCTCTGCACTCAATACAAATGACCATCCTGGCAGGCATGTGTCTACCATAAGAGGTAGAAGATTGCCAGACTATATGTGTTTCATCCTCAGCCTGGTTTGCATTATTTCATGTGTGACCCTAATTCATACTCATTCACCCAAGGTTGGAAATATGGTGCATGGAGTGATTTTTACATCTATCTGCAAGCTACTTTCACCTGCAATTTTAATTTCCTACCAAGTAAAAAAGCATTATTTGCAGGTTTTGGTGATTAAGTCACAGATATTTTGGACATTTTGGGAAATTACTCACCATTTCCTTGCTACTCACTATTTCTCAGACTTTGTATATACTTATATTCTGTCTGGGTGTATTTACTAATTAGAAGCATAGTTGGGGGGTGGAGAGATAGCATGTGGTAGGGCATTTGCATTGCACACGGCCGACCCAGGACTGATGGTGGTTCGAATCCCAGCATCCCATATGGTCCCTTCAGCCTGCCAGGAGTGATTTCTGAGCCAGAACCAGGAGTAACCCCTGAGCATCGCTGGGTGTGACCCCAAAACCAAATAACATAATATTAATCCAGAACAGTGGCACAGGCAGTGGGACATTTGCCTTGTGTGCGCTAACCTAGGATGGACCTCAGTTCAATCCCCCAGTGTCCCATATGGTCCCCCAAGCCTGGAACTTTTTCTGAGCACATAGCCAGGAGTAACCCTTGAGTGTCACTGGGTCTGGCCCGAAAACAAAAATAATAATGATAATAATAGAAGCATAGTTGAAGATCTTTGTGGCTCCTGCTTTTCTATTGGTGTGACATATTGGTTGTGTCCAATGTATGCCTAGTTAAAATCACAGCAAATATACCATCTGGTAATTCGTGCAGCTCAGTGGAAAGTGGCCAGCATCCTATATGGTCACCGAATCTCAAATGAACTACCTTTACTTGGAGAAGTAGCTGTGGGTCACAATCACTCTCATTTTGACATATTTGGAGGGGAGAACTCATTACTAAATGGTGTGTTTAGTGTTTTGAATTTGTCTCTACCATGGTTCATTTGTTCTGGGTATAAAAACTGACCTTTATTACTCGGCTCATTTTTATAAGGAGAGAAAGAGGAAGAGTTGTAGAATTTATCATCTCAACTGGGACCCCTTGACAAGTGAAGGGAGACATTATTATTTATGCAGTGATATTATGCTTAAAGAAGGATGATCCTGGGAACATTAGACCACATGATCTCCCCATACATTGAGTTTGAATGAATAATAGCAACTGTCTCTTCATGAAAGATGTTGAATAACCATAAGTTCAGGGCACAATAGCAGAAAGTTTTCGATGCCTTACTTTATTTAATTATTATTTGATTTTTACTTCTCATTCCTGTTTCAGAGTTGAGGGAAATCAAGCCACTAAATTCAATTATCTAACTGAAGCTAGTCAACTGCTAAGTTTGGATTGACACCCCATTTGGTAAAATGCTGAAAGTTGCTTTTTCCAGGAGCATGACTTCTGGCAGCCAAGTGTCATTTCTTGGAAAGTGTTTAGTTGGCATTGTTAGCTGGGCACAGTTGGATCTTTAAAGATCCATGTGACCTGTTGGAGATTGGGAGTGTCTTCCTGTGAGGTCTGTGTAGAGGCTAAACTCTCACTGCTGTGTTCTCTGTATTTTCTCTAGGTCTGCCAGTTTGTGGTCTCTGTAAATGGGCTCAATGTACTTCATGCTGACTACCGGACCGTGAGCAACTTGATCCTGACAGGGCCCCGGACAATTGTCATGGAGGTGATGGAAGAATTGGAATGTTGAAGAGGAAGTTTTTTGGCCTTTCACGTGTTTAGAGAGCACAAAGCAAAACAACGATAACTTCTGTTGGAAAGAATGGCTTTGGACAACATAGAAATCCATAATCCACACACCCACATTTTTATTTTAAGTATCATACATGGTTTGAATGTGGATGCACCAGGTAACACATCTTTAAAAAAGGAAACACACAGCTTCTCTTAGTGTAGAAAGGGAAATGGAGAAATAGAATTTTCTTATGTGGTAGAACTGCCTTACTCAATTTCTATTTGTAGTTCTAATTTAATTTTTCTCTTTTTCTTTTGTTAATTTTGGTTTGAAAAATTTGCATATATTTTCCTTTGCAATATAATATTGCATATATTTTCATTTGAAATATTTTCCTTGTTGAATGTCAATGTGCTAAAATCTTAGGAGTCCATAGTTGTCTTGTGTGTTTTTTTTTCTTTTAAACTTTTAGTTCAAAATCACTGAGCTGCAGATTAAAGCAACTGCTTGGCTCTGTTTACCAGCATTTAAGGGAAGGCTCTCATACATGTATGTGCTTAACAGCCATGGAAAAAAGATTTTCCCCTTAATCTTTGCCTTTGCTATCAACCTTTAACTTATGTTCTCAATTATGACATTAGTTTAAAAAAACAGAAACAAAGCTTTGTGATGATATGGATTGATAAAGTAGCTAGAGAGATACTAAGTAATGTTGTTTGTTCTAATTTCTCTTTCTAAACTGAAATCATTTTGCCCTATGAATCATGTGAGCAGCTTTCTAGGATTAATCCTGAATATGTTGAATGTCAATACATAGAAGTTTGTATATAGACATAATTAAAAGTCAAGCATTCTAGTAAGCTTTTACTTTGAAGAGAAGTAGTCTAGGACTTGACCTGTATGTGATAAAACTTGAAACTCTAAATTGCCTTACTGGCCTGAAATTTTGCTAACTTTCTGGTGTAACATATTCTGAGGAAATAACATGCTGCTGAATTAATGGTATTATTTTTCCCCAAAACATGGTCTTATGTTGTGATTTTTTTCTATTCATTTGTATATATGCATGTTTCTTTTTTGTCTATAAAAGAATGCACTTGGGGGCTTATTATATAGCAGAAACTCTTTAAAGTGCCAAATTATGGAGTGCTATTTTCTTAATTTAATACAATGCATTCTGAATTATAGTTCCTACTATGTGATAGCAAAATAAAAGATTAATACTGTATCTCAATCATTTTTCATAAGTTCTCTAATGAGTTGGTACTGACAGAATGGATACGCCATGTTAAAGACATTATAAATTTAAATTTCTCTGTATGTATCTGGAAATTCAGCTTTTCTGCTGTGTAGATTTAGATAGAAAATAGGCTTTT
This sequence comes from Crocidura indochinensis, assembly GCA_004027635.1. Classification (NCBI taxonomy): domain Eukaryota; kingdom Metazoa; phylum Chordata; class Mammalia; order Eulipotyphla; family Soricidae; genus Crocidura; species Crocidura indochinensis. The sequence continues at coordinate 8,561 of PVKC010034928.1, forward strand.
CAAGTAATAGAAAGTGTCTCACATTAACGCCTTTGCTCTAGCTTTGAGAAATACTATTGTCTTCATGTATATGTGTGCATGCATATGTATACATACAATTTACCATAGGCCAGGCTCTGTACTGTGACATTTAACATATGTGACCTGGAATGTGGAGCATAGTCCTGCAAAGGAAGGACTGTCACCTCACTTTTTGGGGTGTGGAAACTTAAGCTTGAACAAGCTCAAAAATGGTCTCTTATGTTAAGACCACTGACAGAACTAATGAAACTAGATGCAAACTTTATTAGTCTCTTCCTCCCTGACCCCCTACCTCAGTCTTTTTGCATTTATGGACTTTCTCTCAAGGGCTTTTTCTGTACTCTTTGCAACACAGGTGCTGTGTTAAAACTGCATCTTGCCTGTCCTGTTAGGTCAATATGGTCATTATCCTCATTTTCTAACAGGTTTCTGACACTAGAAAAAGTCTTATGCCTAAGGCCACACAACTAAGCGGGAAACTTTATCATTCAACTTTTGATTTTTTTAAAAAAATATTTCTGGTTGGGTCAGAGAGATAGCACAGCGGTGTTTGTCTTGCAAGCAGCCAATCCAGGACCTAAGGTGGTTAGTTCGAATCCCGGCATCCCATATGGTACCCGGAGCCTGCCAGGAACTATTTCTGAGCAGATAACCAAGAGTAATCCCTGAGCAATGCCAGGTGTGGCCCAAAAACCAAATATATGTATATTAGGTGATAGGGCACTTACCTTGCATGCAGAAGGATGGTGGTTCGAATTCCAGCATCCCATATCATCCCCGTGCCTGCCAGGGGCGATTTCTGAGCATAGAGCCAGGAGTAACCCCTGAGTGTTGCCGAGTGCGACCCCCCCAAAAAAAGAAGAGAAAAGAAAAGAAGGACGGTGGTTCGAATCCTGGCATGGTCATCCCATATGGTCCCCCAAGCCTGCCAGGGAGATTTCTGAGCGAAGAACCGGGAGTAGCCCCTAACACTGCAGGTGTGACCCAAAAACCAAAAACCGAAAACCAAAACAAATAAAAAATATTTCTGAATTTTCTTTATAATCCTTTTCTAATTTTTTGGAGTTTTTTTGGGTGCGTGGGGGCACATCCAGTAGAGTAAGGTCTTAGTCCTGACTCTACACTAAGGAATTACTTCTTGCAGTGCTAGGAAAACCATATCTGGTACTGACTGGGTATTAAGCTCTGTTTGGCCAGCCAGGGGGAAAGCAAGAACCATGTCTACTATACTATCACTTTGGCCTTGTCCTTTCTAAAAAACAAAAAAAAACAAAAATGTTTTGGTTTACTAAGTTTAAAACACAGTAAAATGTGGGAAGAACAATTTAACTTCTCTGTATTTGCATGTCTTGCCACACTATTCCCTGGAGTCATAGTGCTGCCACACTACCCATTTCTCCCCGTCCTTTCCCCTTTCCCTCTGCTAACCACCATAGTTTTCACAGTGTGGGAGTTATTTTTGCTGTGTTTTGCCAATTTGTTTGCTTTGGTTATTTATATTCCACATATGCCATTCAACTTTAAAACATATTTTTAAACATCTTTCGAAGATGAATTCTCTGTGTTCCCTCTGTTTGACATTCACAATTGACAAAAAGAGGCCTCTTCTTACCCACTACTGTTACTTCTTACTTAGTGCCTCTCAACTTAGATCCTGGCACAATATTACCTCCCCATTTCCATGATAAGCATCAGAGAGGTGTCTGTCTGTATCTGTTCCATATAGTCTCTTTGCCTGTGAAATCTCGTTGATTCAGAGAGTGCCATTTTGCTTTTTGCCATCTGAATACTGAAATGAAGAAAAGAAGGTAAGAAGAGAAGACTGGGAGTGAGAGGATCTGGTTTCTTTCATTGGTTCTCATTTCTCATTACTATTTCAAAATCAGTGGTGAAGAATTGTACTTAGCAGTCAAAATAATGTCACTTTGGAGTCAGCCACTCTTCCAGATGATGAGGATACTGGCAGTCTAGTGCTGTAACTGAGTGTTCATATTCCACCCCTACCCTTATGGGGTGCTATCTACTGTTCTCCACCCTTGTCATCCCAGTTTTTCCTCCCTAGAATAGTCTTTCTCTTTTGTTGCCTGGAAAGAACCTCTTCCAAATCCCACTCAGATATTAACTCCTGAGAAACCATTGCCAGTGTTCTAGTTCTAGACTGATGCCCTTTCTCTAAGTTACTTTGTTGTTGCTGTTTGGTTTTTTGGGGGCCACACCCTGCTGTGGCGGGGAAGGTTTACTCTTCGCTCTGCATTTAGAAATCGCTCCTGACAGGCTGGGGGAAGGGGACCATGTGGGATGTTGAGGATAGAACTTGGGTTAGCAGCATCCAAGGCAAACACCCTCCCTGCTGTGCTATTGCTTTGGCCCCCACCTTTCTCTAAATTCTTCTGGATTGTAGCACATTGACTTAGAGATTTTTCTACATGGCTGTCTCCCTGACTACCCCTAATTCTCTGCAGTTCAAGGACTATCTTAACACACAGGGTATTCCCTTTCCCTCATGTAGAGTATTAGTCTGCCATCTATTGCTGCCTCATAAATACTCTGTGTGTGCTTGTATTCTTTGGGGCTTGTAGCCTGGACAGAGTTCTGTGAGATGGCCAACTACTGCACAGTGTGGTACTTTAATGGCATAAATATGTGTGGTCAATGAGCAGACTGAATGGGGTTTGTGATGGAGTCGTGCATGTATCTTGGTTGAGGGTGGCCAGAGTGTCCCAGATCCAATTCTTGTGGCCTTTTCCCAGACCTAACCCAAGCTTCACAAGATCAAATGGGACAAAACCAGAAATTATAGCGCTTTTATTGTGAATTTTGTGGACTTGATTTGGAAAAACTACAGTGTCACTTTCAATGGTGTTTTATTGACCAAAGTAAATCACAGAAGTAGCCAAGAATCAAGAGATGAAGGAGTAGACGTTTTACCTTTTGGTTCGTGAAGCTGTGAAAATTAGTGGCCAAGTTTAATCCACCAAGACTAGGCACTCACTAAAATTTTTTTAGATAAGAAACAAGTTACCAACTTATTAAAAGACTTCAGCTCTCCAATGTTATTACTGAGCAGCCTCTAGGAGGATAGTGTTACATTGTGATTAAAAACCAATGTCTAGGGGCGGGAGGGATAGCACAGTGGTAGGCCATTTGCCTTGCAAGTGGCCAAGCCAGGACCAACAGTGGTTTGAATCCCAGCATCCCACACAGTCTCCATGCCTGCCAGGAGCTATCTCTGAGCAGAGAGAGGAATAACCCCTGAGTGCTGCTGGTGTGACCCCAAAACCAAAAAATAAAATAAAATAAAAACAACAATGTCTAACAAAAACTTCAAACTTAGAAAAAATGCTAAAATAGTACCACTTGCAGCCCCAGCGAGTAATTTAGTCTCATTTTGTGGACAAGGAAACTAAAATACCTGATTTCATGAGGCTTGTTAGGAGTAAAGCCTGGGCTATACTTGTTCTTCCTGCAAAATAAAAGGCCTTTACTTTAATTATTCATTAAAAACCAAGTAGTATCCAGGTATTATGCAGGTTAAATGTAATTAATTGGTTTTTGGTATTTTTGGGGGGGGGTCCACACCCAGCACACTCAGGGGTTACTCCTGACTCTATGCTCAGAAATCGCCCCTGGCAGGCACGGAGGACCATATGTGATGCCGGGATTTGAACCACTGTCCTTCTACATGGAAGGCAAATGCCTTACCTCCACGCTATCTCACCGGCCCAAATGTAATTAATTGAGTTCTTGGGTTGATATATATCACTTTAAAAAGTTCTTTGCATATTTTAGCCATTGAACTACTTTGAAATGCTATTCTTATGTACAAAACCATGAATTATACTAAATTAACAGCAAGTGTTGTTTTCTGAGAACTCCTACTTTAGATGTCTGTATTAGTGGATTGGAAGTGAAGTTTCCCTTCTTAGGAATCTCCAAAATGTGTTTGTTTGCACTCATTCCACTAAAATATGTTGTGAAATATTCCACTTTTAAGATCTGTTTTTAATTGGCAATTTAGAAACCAATCCTGTTTTATTTTTATTATAAGTGATCAGAGAAACTTGGTATGTTAGTTTTCCTAAATAGGGTATCTTAATATCTTTAGTTGTTTTATTTATATAAAACAGAATTATAGGTGTAATGTGTTTTTCTTCAGCTCAGTTACAGGACAGATCTTCAGTATACAAATATTAATTTCATTGTCAGAGTTGGCAGATGGTATGGATAAATTAACTAGTATAAGTTAAAATAAATGTTTTTTTTTGGGGGGGTGGTGGTTTTTGGGCCACACCCGGCAGTGTTCATGGGACTCAGGGATTTGAACCAACCACCTTTGGTCCTGGGACAACTGTTTGAAAGGCAAATGCCACTGTGCCATCTCTCTGGCCCCGTTATTTTTAAGTTTTATTAAAATTAATTTTCTCCCTTTATTAAAAATTATAGCATACTACCTAAAATATTTATATGAAAAGAAATAGCATCATATGAAATAAATGTTGAACATTTCAAAACAGGGTCAAAGAGATGGCACAGTGGTTTAGGCACTTGCCTGTCACAGCCAATTCTAGTTTATTCTCTAGAAGCATGGATGGTTTTATGTTTCCAGGACAGATCCTTGGACACATAGCCATCAGTAATCCTTGAGTACAGCCAGATATGCCTCCCCCCCAAATTAAAATACAAAGACTAAAAATTAGTGCTTGGTGTTTGCTTGACATGTGTGAGGCCCTGAGCTCAGTCCCCAGCACGTAGACAATGACTTTAGAGTCTTAACTATCTAAGAAAGGATTGCACAGTATGGCTGATCTACTACTAACCAACTAAAGAAAATGGGAGTCATAACTAAAGCACTACATAAGAAACTATATGATGGTGGCTATTTGATGAATCTCTTCTGCCTAAAAAGTGGCATTAGATGACTTTTTCTGTGTTGTATTTATTTGGAATCATGTTCTTACACAGTCCAGTATTGCTAAATGTTGTGTCA
>PVKC010034929.1:0-13596 GCA_004027635.1 Crocidura indochinensis
TTTTTTTTTTTTTTGCTCAGGGGAATAATATTTTGACTACAGGTAGCAGTGATAGTTACAGATTAGAGATTACCGTACTTCTGAAGGAGCTTGTGAGATCTCGCTACTTGTTCTTTTCTAAATAAGGCTAGCTTCTGACAAGGACTAGGGAAGACTGACATTATCTTTGGATGACTTTCTGGAGGCTATGGAAAATCAGTGCTTCCAAATAAAACCTGTCTTCCTGAACATTAAAATCTCTTCTATGAGAGACAGAGACAGAGAGAGAGGGAGAGAGTTTGTCTTTACCTTAAGTTTCTTCTATGAGAGTGAGAGAGAGGGAGAGAGAAAGAGTGAGAGAGAGAGAGAGTCTGATATAGAGTCAGGCTGGTGGAGAGGGTCAAAAGGGAAACAGGAAATTGGTGGCAGGAAATGAACAATGGTAATGGGATGGGGTGTTGGAACATTGCATGACAAATTCAACTATCAACAGGTTTTTATTTTTAACTCTGTATCTCATGGTGATTCAATAAAATTTTTAATAAATTTTAATTTTAATAAAATTTCAATAAAATAGTTTCTGTCTATGGGACTGGAGAGATAGCGTGAAGGCAGGGCATTTGCCTTGCATGCAGAAGGACGGTGGTTTGAATCTCAGCATCCTATATAGTCCGCTGAGCCTGCCAGGAGCGATTTCTGAGCATAGAATCAGGAGTAACCCCTGAGCACTGCTGGGTGTGACCCCCAAAAAACAAAAACAAAAACAAAACAAAAACAAAAATAAAATTTCTGTCTAAAGCCTTAACCCTGACATTATTTCATGTAGTCCAGTGCTTGATAGTGCCTGATACCTAAGATATATTGAGTAGAAGCTGGTCCTGACTTCTTGCAAAACTGAGGGGCTATCCATCCCTATTTATGTGCCTCTTGTGAGAGAGGTCTTGTTCACCTGTCAAAGCATCACAACAGAGGCCGGGCGGTGGCGCTAAAGGTAAGGTGCCTACCTTGCCTGCGCTTGTCTTGGACGGACTGCAGTTCGATCCCCCGGTGTCCCATATGGTCCCCCAAACCAGGAGCGACTTCTGAGCGCATGGCCAGGAGTAACCCCTGAGCGTCACCGGGTTGTGGCCCCCAAACCAAACAAAAACAAAAACATCACAACTGGGAACCAGAGCAATAGTACAACTGGTAGAGTTTTTGCTTTGTATGCAACTGACCTGGGTTTAATCCCCAGCATTCTATATGGTCCCCTGAACACCACCAGGAATAATTCTTGAGTGCAGAGTCAGCTCAAAACAAAACAAAAAAAAAGTAATCTCTTTAACAAGTAACTCCTTTCAAGGGGGCTACCCACAATTGAAAGATGAAGGAATTAAAACCCTAAGAAGAATTTACCCACAGTCTCAGAATACAGGTCCTGAAAGTCATACTTTTCTGAAATAACAAGATATTTCTCAGAAAGCAATGGCTCATATCTGAGTGCCTGCCATGTGCCAAGTATTCTGCTGGGTATTTTATAAACATATAAAAACAGCTGGTGGATCAGATAAAGTAAGTTGTTAGTAGGGTTTCCAAACTGTGGACACTGAGAAGCAGGTGTCTTAGTTTGCTCAGCATTCTTTAACCTTTTTACACCTGCGGCCTGCACCTGTTCTGCATGCCAGTGGAGACTGGCAGTTAGAACCAAGGAGGAACACCAGTGATGTTCTATGCCTGCAGAACATGGTCTGTCTGTGTGTAGGTGGTTGAAGACCACTGGATTAAACTATAGGAATTTGTTTCTCATATTTTTTGGAGACCAAATGCAATTGTGACCAAAATGCAAATGAAATTGTGACTTATTTGTTTTTGAGGAGGACTACTGGCTGTGAGAAGATGATTTCTCACTGTGTCCTGACTGCCAAGAACATGGGGAAAAGTAACTTCTATGACTTCTTATAAGGATACCAATTCCATCTTGAGTTCTACTCTCTGACCTCATCTAATTACCTTCCAAATGCTCCATCTACAAATATGATTATATTGCTGTTGGGCACATGAATTTTAGTCAGATATATTCTGTTCATAATACTAGAAAAACCATTAAAATACTTTCAGCACAAAAACTTATTCTTTTGGACCTTATAGCCCCTGTCACATTTTCTTTTATTCTCTTAGGTTTTTTTTTTTTTTTTGCGGGGGGTTGGGTCACACCTGCAGCACTCAGGGGTTATTCCTGGCTCTACACTCAGAAATCACTCCTAGCAGGAGCGACCATATAGGATGCCGGGATTCGAACCACCATCCTCTGCATGCAAGGCAAATTACCTTAATCCATGCTATCTCTCTTCTATTAGTTTTGGGCTCAATTACCTATGCTATATGATAAGGAATAACCAAAGACTGGGAGTCAAACTTAGGACCTCACTGTGCTAAAAATATACTCTGCCACTGGAGCCACATTCCCATCTTCTATTATTAAGAACTCTAAAGCAGGGTTGGAGTAATAGCACAGCAGGTCAGGCATTTTTGCCTTGCCTATGACTGGCTCCAGTTTGATCCTCAGCATCCCATATGGTCCCCCAGGCTTGTCAGGAGTGCCTGAACACAGAGCCAGAAGTAACCCCTGAGCGCTGCTGGGTGTGTCCCTAAACCAAAACAAAACCCAAACAAAACAAAACCAAAAAAGAACTCTAAATCTAGATCTCAGTGCTGTAACTAGATAAGGTGTTATGTATCACATTCGTCCATTGTGGTCAGATGACAAAGGAATCCCGATTTTTTTTTCAAACTATGCATCTGCAATCTTCAACATCTGGCTTCAGATTACCCAGGTGTCATCCTGCTAGCAGGGAGAAGAGAAAACATGTGGAAAAAGCACAACTGTTCTTGACTTCCTCTGCTATGTTCCTTCCCTCTGTTTATATTCCACTGGTGGAATATAAATGACTCATGTCATTGCAAAGGGGTTGGAGATCAAGTTTAGCCATGAGATATTCCAGGCTCTTTAACCTGAAATTGGGTCAATGTTCAAGGTTGACAGTGTTGTCATGGGAGAAAATATGCCTCTGGAGAGACCTTTAATTCTAATCACCAGTTCACATCTTTATCTGTTTTGTTTTTGTTTTTTTGGAAGTGGGTCCTCCAAGCAGTGTTCCAAGCAGAGATATTTGGTCTGATAGTGCTGAGGGTCATCAGGACCACACCTGGTGGTGCTCTGTGCTTTGTGCTCAGAAAACACTCATGGAAGGTTCAGAGAACCATAATGGATGATGGGGATTGAATTTGGGTTGGTTGCATGTAAGGCAAGTTCCTTACTTGCTCCTGCCCCAACACGCTTTTATTTATTTCTTATTCAATCTACTAGAATTCTCGGAGCACTGAAATTGTAAAACACTCATTGAAAAGATCTTACTAAAGAAGAGATTGGAACCTTGCCCACCAAAACATTGGGCAACATGCCACAGGGTAATTGGCAGTGAACGTGACCATAACTTCTCAAGATAATGTGATTCATTTTTCTTTTTTTTTAAATCTGTAAAATAGTTTGAAAATATTTATGCTGTTATCAAGGTAACAGTGCTGTGTTGTGGCCATAATTTACGTAGTCAATTTCATGCACCAAGCTGTTTTATCTGGCAATTGCAAAATGCTTCTCTCTGGGAAAATGTGGAGGGGCATGTGCTTCCTAGGTCTCTCCTCTGCATGGGTACAGAAATGGTCAATCTTGAGAAAGCAGTAAGGGGTCAGCTCAGTCATCGTACTGGAAACTTGACTCTCATCTGCTAGAAAATGGAGCAAAATGGGTGGACATGAAAGGGATTAAACAAAAATAACATGATGGGGTCAGAGAGATAGCATGGAGGTAAGGTATTTGTAAATCCCGGCATCCTATATGGTCCCCGTGCCTGCTGGGGTGATTTTCTGAGCATAGAGCCAGGAGTAACCCCTGAACTCTTGCCGGGTATGACCCCCCACCCAAAAAAAAAATAACACAAGAGAAGGTGAGTTGGGGAGAAGGAATCAGGACATTCTCAATTTTTAAAACATTTTGAATCTTGTGGATTCAAAACTAAACTGGACTGGACAAATAGTACAGGGGTAAGATGCTTGTCTTATAGGCACTTGGCCCTGGTTTGATCCCCAGCATTGGGTAGCATCCCCTGATGTGTTCATGGACCACCAAGAATGAGTCCTTAGCACAGAGCCAGGAGTAAGCCCTGAGCACTAATGGGTGTGACCCAGATATCAAGAACAAACTAAGCAACCTTCACTAAACTTTTATTTTTATTTATTTAATTTTTTGAATTTGAATTTGTTTTTATTGGAGGTACAGGGTGCCAACCAAGTGTCTTTTTTAGTTTTCCTGAGATTGTTTTGTGATTTTTTTTTTCTCTTTCTTGGCACTGCCACTGCTCTTACTGCTGCAACCAGCTTCTTCAGGGCTACTGAGTGACTCCTCCTTGAGGGAGAATTCCTGATTCTTTTTCTTGGAAACCTTGTTTTCGGCTTCTTCCAGATCACTATCTGGTGACCTCTTCCTCTTGGGAAGACTTACAGTGACAATGGTCTTTTCAAGATCATCACTATTAATTCACTCTTCCTTGGAAAATGCCTTTTTCTTCTTGGGGTTGAAGATAGAGGGTTCTTCATCCATCCCGTTCTCTTAAGGCACATCCTGTTTTTTTTCTTCTTCTTCTTCTTTTTGGGCCTTTTACTTGGCTCCTCACACTCCTCAGTAAACTTTCAGATTAAAAATTTTTTTTTTTGTTTTGTTTTTGGGTCACACCTGGCGGTGCTCAGGGGTTACTCCTGGTTTTCTGCTCAGAAATAGCTCCTGGCAGGCACGGGGGACCATATGGGACACCAGGATTCAAACCAACCACCTTTAGTCCTGGATCGGCTGTTTATAAGGCAAACACCGCTCTCTCTCCGGACCCAGATTTAAATTTTTTTAATTTATTTTTCCTGGGGGCTGGAGTGGTAGTGCAGGTGGTAGGGAGTTTTCCTTGCACACTCTAAATTTAAGATAAACCTTGGTTCAATCTCCCCGGCGTCCCATATGGACCCCCAATCCAGGGGTGATTTCTGAGCACATAGCCAGGAGTAACCCCTAAGCATCACCAGGTGTGACCCAAAATGCCCCCCCAAATAAATAAAATAAAAAATCTAAAATTTATTTTTCATGTTTATTTTGGGGCTATACTTGGTGGAATTCAGGGCTTACTTATAGCTCTGTGCTCATGGCAGGACTCTGGGGACCATTTGGGGTGCTGTGGATCAAACCCGAGTTGACAACAGGCAAAACAAGTACTCTACCCACTGTACCATTGCCTTGGCCCCACTTTCTATTTTTAAAAATAGCTTTTGGTGCCAGAGACAGCATAAAAATTAAGACATTCACCTTGCACAGAGCCAGGAAGTCCCTGAGAATTTCCAGGTGTGGCTCAACACCCATCCACCTCCCCACCTTCCAAATAATAGTTGCAAGAGGGTGGAGAAATAGCACAGGGGTTAAGGTCCTGCATGTTGTTGACTCTGATTTTATCCCTGGCATATGCTTTCTTGAGCACTGACAGCAATCCCTCCAGACCAAAGAGCCATAAGTAGCTCTACTACCAGGTAGTCCCCCACCCCAAGTAATAATAGCTGTCATACTTGCTTGACAGCAATACTCGAAAGTTGAAATGATATAGAAAATAATGTAGGGGCCGAAGAGATAGCATGGAGTTAGAGCGTTTGTCTTTCATGTAGAAGGTCATTGGTTTGAATCCCGGCATCCCATATGGTCCCCTGAGCCTGCCAGGAGCGATTTCTGAGCCTGGAGCCAGGAGTAACTCCTGAGAGCTGCTGGGTGTGACCCAAAAATAAAAAAAAGAAAGAAAGAAAGAAAATAATATAAAAAACAGGCCTCTGTAAGGATGGCATACAAATTTATTGTTTCATATTTTTTGTGGAGTCAGTTATATATATACTGAAAGTATGAAGCTAAACCCGTGAATATACTTGGGGTTGAGGAGATAGCTCAAAGCACTAGAGCTTTGAGCTCTAATTAAATTAAATTTTTTTTTCGGTTTTTCGGGCCACACCCGTTTGATGCTCAGGGGTTACTCCTGGCTAAGCGCTCAGAAATTGCCCCTGACTTGTGGGGGACTATATGGGACGCCAGGGGATCGAACCGTGGTTCTTTCCTGGCTAGCGCTTGCAAGGCAGACACCTTACCTGTAGCGCCAACTCGCCAGCCCCTGTAATTAAATTAAATTTAATTAATTAAATGCTGAATCTTGGGTTCAAGTCCCAGAGCACAGGATCTTCTAAGCAAACAAGTACTGAGCAGGGAGTACTTTGGGTGTGGCCCAAATGATAAATGGCCCAATGATAAATCCATGAAAAATAAATAAAAATGCAATGCTAGGAGAGATACCACAAAGTTCTTGTTTTTATTTTGTTTTGTTTTTGTCTTGAGGACACAGCCACATGTGTTCAGGAGCTAACCCTAGTTAGTTCTGTGTTCAAAGACCCGGCCTGGTGGTGCTAAATAATGGGGATTGAATCCAGACTGGCTGCATGCAAAGCGAGTGTTTTACCTCCTGTACTCTCTCCAGTCTTAGGAATAGAGATTTTTATTTATTATTTTTACTGAGATACTGTGATTTACAATACACATTATACTTTCTATGTCTACACCACACCACTAGAGTGTCTATTTCCTTTCACCAACCTCCCAAAGATTCATCTAATCATTACCCCCACTCCCCACTCCCGGATAGAAACTGAGAAAGAGAGTATGTTCAAGAGAGAACAGTTTTCTCCAGAATGGGAAAAGCCAGTACACATCTTAGATAGCTCTGCAGTGAATTTTTAAGATGGAAAAAACATAAAAAAAAAAGTGCATAGAAAGAGCTGTGAGACATTTCCCCTTCTTAAAAGTATACACTTGAAATGTTGGCAAGTGCTGAAACAGAAATTTTATTTCATTTTTGGGTCACACCTAGTGGTGTTCAGGAATTTTCCTGACTCTGCTCAGGGATCACTTCTGGCAGGGCTTGAGACCATATGGGGTGCCTGGGATCAAACCTGGGTTGGCTGTGTGCAAGCTAAGTGTCTTATCCACTTTATTATTGCTCCAGACACTCGGAACAGAAACTTCTTTTGTAAAATGTTGGAAGAAAGGAAACACTAAATCCTCAGTAGGTCCAAGTACCCTATTGAAAAAAGAAATTGGCTGAAGCAATAGCAAAGCAGGTATAGAGCATTCCGTGCACATGGCCAACCAAGGTTAGATCCTCGACATCCTATATGGTCCCTGGGCCCCTCAGCATGACCAAGAGTGATTCCTAAGCCAGGAGTACATTTTGAGAATTGCTAGGTGTGGCCCAAAAACAAAACAAAATAACAAAAAATCATTTCTATTTAAGATGATAATGAGTAAGGAACAGGAGATTAAAAAGAATTGTCAGGACTAGTGGACAGTAGTGGGTTAATATTGGCACTTTGGTGGAGTGTGTGGTGTGGTAATGTTATATCTCTAAAACATATAAATAGTATATATATATATATATTTTTTTTTTTGGTTTTTGGGTCACACCCGGCAGTGCTCAGGGGTTACTCCTGGCTCCATGCTCAGAAATCGCTCCTGGCAGGCACGGGGGACCATATGGGGCACCGGGATTCGAACCGATGACCTTTTTCATGAAAGGCAAATGCCTCACCTCCATGCTATCTCCCGGGCCCCATAAATAGTATATTCTTGTAAATCAATGTGACCTCAGTAAAAATAAATTTAAAAAATTTTACCTAAGGGGCTGGAATGATAGTACAGTGGATAGGGCATTTGCCTTGCACATTTTAATTCCTGGTTTCCCATATGGTCTCTGAGCACTGCCAGAAACGACTCCTGAGCACCCCCAGGTATACCTCCCAAACAAAAACAAAAACAAAACAAAAAAAATCACTTAAAACCTAAATGTAGTTCAGCAGTAGCACTTACCTTGCATGTATGAATGAGATCCTGGCCTCAGTCCCTGACACCACACACACACACACACACACACACACACACACACACATTAAATAAAAAAGGAAATGGGGCCAGAGTGGTGGTACACGGTAAGGTGTCTGCCTTGCCCACGGACGGACCATGGTTGGATCCCCCGGGTCCCACATGATTCCCCAAGCCAGGAGCGATTTCTGAGCGCATAGCCAGAAGTAACCCCTGAGAGTCACCAGGTGTGGCCCAAAACACACACACACACACACACAAATAAATAAAAAGGAAACTATCAGTAAGTCAATGTTTGCTGCAGACTCTCTAATGCAGGGACAAAGAAGTCATGGCTAATCCCAGGTTTCTGGCTTGGACTCATGAGCAGATGGTGATTCCTTCTTGAAATGGGGGACCTTGGCAGAAGAGTAAGTTTTGGGGGTGGATTGGGTGGGGTTGGAAAGGGGAAGGCTGTTCTACTTCTTGACAGAGAATTTGAAGTTCTTGGCTTACAGAAACTTCTTATACTGTGAGACAGCCTTCATGTCCATCTATCTGAAGCTCTGAACTTGGTCTTGTTTATTATTTTAGTTGAATCATCTTGAGATATGCAGTTGCAACCTTGTTGATGCTTGAGTTTCAGTCATACAATGTTCCAGTACTCATCCTTCACCAGGGCACATTTCTCACCATCAATGTCCTCAGTTTCCCTTTCTCTTTTGTTCTCCACTCCCATTCCCACTAATTTGGTAGACACACACTCTCTCTCTTTCTCTCTCTCCCTCCTCTCTCTCCCTCTCTCTTTCTTCTCTCTCACCTTTTCTTCTTTTAGGCACTGTGGTTTGTAATATTGTTACTGAAGGGGTATCATGCTTATCATTTTACTTCCTTTTAGTACCCAGTTCTTGTCTAGGTCTTGTCTTGATAATTTCCAACTACCGTTGTCATAGTGGACCCTTCTGTGTCATAACTGTGTCATTGTGTATCATTCCCTCCCACCTACTTTGTGACAAGCTTCCTCCCATGGACCAGACCTCCTGGACTTCATCTCTATTGTCTTTGGGTTTTATTCTCATGCTATTTTTTGTGTCCCTCAAATGAATGCAATCATTCTGTCTTTCCCTCTATCTCTGATCCATTTCCTCAGCATAATATTCTTAATGTCTATTTATGTAAAAGTCAATTTCTGAACTTTGTCTTAAAGGAGAACAGGAAACATAATTCAGACATTTCAAAGGCTAGGGGAAATGGGTACTAATCATAGCTAAAGTAGATAATATGGCGTATGTTTATATGGGCATGTGTCATATGTGCATACATGTGTGTGCACCATTAGAAGCAGGGTCTGACTTGATTGCTCAATGGGTTGAAGGACACGTTTTGTAAGCAAGAGTTCTGGGTTTAATCCTGATACCACTTGGTCCCTGAGTACTGCTGGGTATGGGCCTCTCAGCACTGAGCCAGGAGTAACCCCTAAATGCTGATAGGTTAGTTCAAAAACTCAAATAATATCAGCAACAAGGACAACAATAAACATTAAGAGTGGGACTGATATCACAAAGACAATAGATGATCATCTGCATTGCATAACATTTGCACATTGATTAGCACATAGGAAATACATAGAGACACACCCTTCATACCAAGTCTCAGTCTCTTTCATAACTGAGGAATCCTCATCCTCCTCTTTTTTGTTGCACCCCAACATCCTAGTCCTGTTGCATTAATTGGGCTGATCTAGCAAAGGAATAACTGGTTCAGTGAACACCCCTTTGGTCAGTGAAGAATGATGAACCCAACTAGGTGAGAGTTATGGAGGTGGGAGTGGATGTTGAGGGGCCAGGATAAGGGCTGAGATGGGCTTAGTTTTGTCCTGGGAGTATCCTTATCAGTATCTATCCAACTCTCTCTTTCTGTCGCTTTCCACTCACAGATTGTGTGGCATTTTGGAGGGTGGAGAGCCCAGGCACTTAGCCCACTACTTCCCGCCCCAATCTGGCCCTTGGGCACAAGCCACATGGTGCAGGCCATCAGCCTGGACCCTTGCCCATCCATTATAGTCTCAGCTGCCATTTTGGCACAGATATCAAAAAGAACATCTCCTAGGCCTGCCTTCCCTTAATTCTGTTCCCAAGTTTGAAGTGGAGGAGAGTGAGATAGAGACAATTTTCTCTGGGCTGGGAAGTCAGTGCTGACATACATTGGTGGTAGAAGGGCATAGATGCCTTGAGTAAGATGGAGGGGGACTAGGCTGTAATCAATGGGGAAGGTTAGTGTATAGGGGTGGGATAGTATAGGATAGAGACAAGAAGCCATTGCCGGATCTGGGGTGAAGAAGATGCCCTATCAGTTGCTAGGAGATGTTTAGTTGTCTCTGTCTTTCTGTCTGTCTATCTCTCTTATGTGTGTGTGTATGCACCTCCTTGCTGAGGATACATTCTGGGGTTGAATGTATGCAGGGGCTTGGATTCTTGGGGTGTGGCCTTTAGCCAGTGGAGCTGAGCCAAGGTGAACCTAAGGTGAACACTGCATGACAAGCTTGCGAATCTGTCTCACATGAGATTATCACCTGTGAGACTGCTGTCAGGGCACAGAAGAACAAGCACACCAAGGATGGGGACCTTCCAATCTCTGGCAACGTGTCAGCTGATGCTGCCCAGTGGGGGCCATGAGCACAGGTAGTCCCCTTTTCTGGTTTGCCATTGCACCTCGCTTTCAAGAAAGATCACTCTTTGTGCCTGTTTTTGCTAACAGAAAGAAATTCAAAGAAGATTTTCCCTTTTATAGCAAAAGGGAAAAAAAGAAGCGAAATAGCTTTTATTTTATTTTATACAAAGTGACCTTTTAGGAAAGAATTCAGAAGAATGCTCATCTCTCAGACAGTGAAGGGAACAGGGTCTCGTCCAGCTATGGATGACATGCCCTCTTATTCCTGCTAGCAGCAGCCTGACCCAGGGGCAGTTCTCATGCAGGCATGGCAGTGAGGAATGGTCTCAGGGAGCAGAGTGTCCCACGAGTTCTGGTCATGATGTGCCCATGTGAATTGTATGTTCAAATGTGTGAATCCCCTAGAGAGATACTGGGTGGTGGTGGTGGGGGGCAATGCGGGAAGTCTGAAAAAGATGGAGAATTTATGAGCTGCTTTTGTCAGGAGACAGTCGTAATGAAGAAAATTCAATTTTCTGCAGCTCGGAGAGTCAATATGTTAAATCTCGGAGAAGCTATAGAATGACAGCAGAATGGCAAAGTCAATGGGACGTGCGTGTGTGCGTGTGTAAGCTGTCTCTCTGGGTCTGCAGTGAGGCTGCCGATCCTCTCTATACCCTTGAACTGCAGCCAGGGGACAAGAGAGAACCAGGCGCCTGCCTTTCTGAAACTGCCTCTCTCCCTCTTTTTCCTCTACCTCAGAGGTTGTCTTCTCTCTTGTGCCTCCAGCTTCTTGGGAGAAAGCCTGCTCTTGCCCAGGCTCCATCTTATCCTTGCATTACCTCAGGAAGTTCTTCTTGCCATTTTACTAGCACCGCCTCTTGCTCCAGTTACTAACTTCACAGTGAATCTTCCTTTTCTTTTTTGGTTTTTGGGTCACACCCGGCAGAGCTCAGGGGTTCCTCCTGGCTTTACACTCAGAAGTTGCTCCTGGCAGGCTCTGGGGACTATATGGGATGCTGGGATTCGAACCACCATCCTTCTTTGTGAAAAGCAAACACCCTACCTCCATGCTGTCTCTTCAGCCCCTACAGTGAATCTTTCTGACCCAAAGTGCTGAGTTAGGAAAAGTTTCTGGTCTTTCTAATATTTTTTTGTTTTGTTTTAGGGGGGCATATCCGTTGATGCTCAGGGGTTATTCCTGGCCATTTGCTCAGAAATCACTCCTGGCTTGGGGGATCATATGGAACGCTGGGGGATCGAACTGTGGTCTGTCCTAGGTTAGCGCATAGCAAGGCAAATGCCCTACTGCTGTGCCACTGCTCTGGCCCCTGGTCTTTCTAACTTTTATTTAATCCCATGATGGTTGGCTTCTTGCTTTCTAGCAACTTTCAGCTTCCCCCGAACTAATCTCCATCTCCTCTCTTCCATCCTCCTGTTCTGGGAGGCTGAGGTGGGAGGCAGAAGGAAAGCTGGCGATTCCTCTACAAGCCACAGTGTGTGTCACCAGAAGCGTGATTAGCCGAGCTGCTGGCTGTGTAATTGGTGTGTGCCCGCGTCCCGGGGGTCTGGTGTGTTAACAGCGGGTCCCTGCGGTGAATAACAACTCGGTGCCCATGGATGGCTGCACACAGTAATTAATTAGTGCTCTTCTGGTGTCGAGGAATGAGGAGGAGGTTGAGGAAGGGGTGTCTCAAAGCCTGAGAGCAGAGCTCTTCCGAACCCAGGGGTCACTAAGGTGCTGCCAGAAGGAGAGCATTCAGGGCTCAGGAATCTGGGCCTGCTGGCTTGGAGAGTGGGTGTGTGTGGCTCTTTACGGGTCTAGGCTCTTGGTGGTGGGTGTCCAGGCTGGGCAGGTGGAAGTGGGTGCAGGGAAGGCCTCCCTCAGGGCTTAGGGAGGGCTTCAGGTTCCAGTCAGTTCCATCATCCTCTCTCCAGGAGGCCTACAGATAGAAAAAGGAGCAGGAGGTTTTCCAGATCTTTCCAGCCTTGTTTCTTTCATTTCATGTTTGGTCACAGCCAGCAATGTTCCAGGGGTCACTCCTGGCGCTGTACTTAGGAATCACTGTTGGCCATGGTTGGGGGACCATATGGGATGCTAGGATATAACCGAGGTTGGCTACATACAAGGCAAGTGCCCTGCCCACTGCACTTTCATTCTGGGCCCCTTTCCAGCCTCATATCTTTTTTAACCCACCTCACCTCATGAAACCCAACTTCTTCAGCCGGCTTTTCAAACTTCTCAATACACTTGATATTTATTATTACTGAGTGCACAGAGAGCCAAAGTGCTCCAGAACCCTTATTATGGAAGTGCCTTCCCCTTATCACCCAGGAAAGCACCCAGAGTCCTCAGTCCCTGTTTTTATCTTATTGTCCCAAACTCTAGCCTGGGACCTGGAATGAGACATGTGGGAGCACTACCGTGAAAAGCCCAAGGAATTGAAGCGGGAGAAAGAAAACACAATTCCTCAGGTAGGGTCCATTATAGCAGCAAGCAAGATTGAAGCGAGATAAGAGGAAGAACTTCCAGTCACACTTGTTTTGGGAGGCAGAAATTCTGAAAGAGGAACCAAGAGGAAATGGACTCTGGTGGGCATCTTCCCCCACCTGAATGCTGTGATCCAGCATAGGGGTGGCGGGGGTGGTGTGGTGGTGGTGGGGAGGAAGAAGGAGGCTACAAAACAGGAATCAGGTAATAAAGATGAGAGTGTGGCGGGGAATCTTTGGCTGCGGAGCGGAGGCGCCAGCCCCGTTCCTGCACACGGTAATTGCTAAATTACCCGCCATCTGCTCTGCTCCCAGACATAAATTACCCGCCAGGAGAAAAAGACGCAGCGGCTGCGCACTTTCCTCCCTCCCCACACCCCGAAACCCGCGCCACGACGAGCTGTGGGGCGTCTGCCCGGGAAGGCGAAGGTGTGGGACTCCCCGATGGGAAAGGCACCATTTGCCCCGGGGCTCCTCCGGAGGGGAGGGATTTGGGGGTGACAGCCGCCCAGAGTCCC
>PVKC010034930.1:0-13611 GCA_004027635.1 Crocidura indochinensis
TTGGAAATATGCTTTATAATCTCAGGTCAAGATTTTGTCATTATGAAAATTATCTAATTATTTTATTTATAGGAAAGCAAGTGAAGTCATTCGGTACTTCTTTCCCTAAAGTATTTCACTAAACATAATGTCCTCCAGTACCATTCAAGTTGCAAAAACTTCAATCTCAATCTTCTTTTATAACTACATAGTGCTGCACTGCAAATCTCATAGCTTTTTTCTTAACCCTTTTTCTTTTGTAAATTTGGAATACCACCATATTCTTATATTGTATTAAGCATTGCAATTAACACAGGTGGGAAATATTTTGAATGAATGCATTTTCTAATTTTCATAGCAAATGTTAATAAGAGGAATCAAACGGAAATATAGAAAAAACCCTGTATATTTTTGAGACATCTCTGTATTTCTTCCTAAAGAGAATTAGTCAGATAGCATTCATACTTTAAAAAATTTGTGCAGATGAATGAAAGCAGTAAACCAAGAGATGATTGGCAATAAATGAGAAGAATGTCAAGGAGAAAGAAGTTCAGAATGATACAGATTGAGGCTCATAATATAAGGATGTTTTGCATGAAATTTAGCCCTTTCATTATATTGCCTAAGCAAACATCATGAGAAGATGTGTATGATGCCTTTAAATGATTTCTCAATGCTGAATAATATGTGCTCTTTTTATCTCAATAATCTAATCAATATAGTATCATATTAATCTATTCTTGTGTTCTATCTTCAAATATATATTTGCTGAGAAGTTATTAAATGCAAAATGGCGGGACACAATAGAGTTAATGGTGAAGAGATATAGACCTTGTCCTCACAAGTGTACATGCATTTCAGTGAAAGTAAAATAAATCAACACATGGAAATGTAGCCTCTTTCAGTTCCATATCACATGGAATGGTGAGATCTAGCTCTATAAGTAAGGGATCAGAAAAGATGTCTCAGAGAGGTGACATTTGTGCTGAGAGCTTATTTCTGAGGATCGTATGTTAATAATTGTGTGAAGGATGTTCACAGTGGTCGGCAACCTGAGGCTGGCGAGCCACATGTGGCTCTTTACACTTTGAATTTGGCTCTTCTGTGTGCCAGGCGGCCACTCCAGGAGTCAGGACTCTGCTCCTAGCCTCTGTCAGTGCGCACCCTGTGTGGCTCTCAAAATAAATTTCAATCGTGGTTTAGGCGACATTTGGCCCAGTTGAAAAAAAAGGTTGCTGACCACTAAAATAAAGACACTAAAATAAAGTTCCGTGAAAGTGACCATTTTATTTAATATCACAACCCATCACACCTGGTCCACTTGATATTTTCCTCTATAATACTTATTTTCTTTCGCTTTTTCTCAAAGAGGCTGAAACTTTCTAAATTTGGTAACCTTTACTTTTCATCTTTTTATGTCTTGACTAATTCTTCTAGATTATAACTTTTAAGAGGGCAGGGGAGATTAATCTGTTCACTTTTAAAAAATTTTTTAAATGATGTAGGAGATTCTTGCATATACCTAGTTCATATCTTGTGTAAGCACATACAAAATTGCATAATAAGTAGAAGGTACAGAAATTAATATAGTAAAACACTTATTGAGGCGATCATTTGAAATAATACAAAATAATTTGAATATTATTTGAAATAGAGACAAAAATTAAATCATATAGAACTATTCTGACCAGTGAAAGGGTGTTTTTTATTTCAAAAAACCATCTAATGAAGGTTTGAAGTGGAGGAATAAAGAAATTGGATTTAATTTTCTGTGTGAATGAATTTTAGGGAGTGAGGTTAGTAGAAGCTAAAAGTTCTGCTAGGGAGTAAAGCTATCAGTGACCCATAAGTCCATTTTCTTAGCCATAATGGATTGCTCAATGTTCACTATGCTTCAAATACAGTCTGCATTAGCTTTACAGTAATGCATTATGGGGGTTCTGCCAATTTTTTCTGGCATGACTTGAGGCAACAGCAGCCTGGAGCCTGGTGCAGAGCTAATCTGGGGGAGCATCTTTTATGCCAAGAAAGCATAAACATACTTCAGAGATGCAGCCTTGATTAAAAATACATGGACATTCTGTGGATCTAAGCTGAAGACATATGGCCTTTGATTGCCTGGCATTTTCAATTCATACAAGAACATTATGGTGCTGCATTATGGATGAGAAGACACATTTCACTATCTTAAACAGAGGGACGCTATGTGCTTTTCCTCCAACCCCACCATCCTCCATCATTTTCTACCCTTACGCAGAGATTGAACTATTCAATTAAGTTCTGATTAACTGTACTTCCAATTTTGTCACAGCGGTGCTTTCCACAGCCTCGTTGCTTTCTTCATGGAGACTAACAGGAGCTCTGTCTTCGTGATGATGAACAAGCCACCAGATCCCCTGAAGAGAAAGTTCTCTTCCATATCTCCTTCATTTTCTACCCCTGAAAGCAATTTTTACTCCACCAAAACAATTGGGAACAAGTGAATTAAGTTTTACGTAGAGCATTTCTCACAATTTTTCTGAATGTTTTCACTTGAATCTTATTACAATATCCCACAATATTCCTTCACCTCCAGGAAACAAAATAATATAAAATATTTAATTATAAAGCAAAGCAATCAATGGAGCTAGATTTGAATCTCATTATTTAATAAAACATTGTTTTAAACTTTATTGATCAATTGATTGGTTTTTGGGCCACATCTGGCAGTACCCAGGGGTTACTCCTGGTTCTATACTCAGAAATTGCCCCTGGCAAGTTGGAAGACCATATGGGATGCCAAGAATCAAACCAGTTCACTACCTGATCAGCCGCATGCAAGACAAACGCCTTACTGCTATGCTATCTCTCTGCCCCCTAGATTTGAATCTCAGGTCGATCAACTATAAGATCCTGGGTCAAGTTAATTGATGTCTTTCATTCTCAAATATTTTCAGTCATAAGAATAATTATGGGGGCTGGCGAGGTGGTGCTAGAGGTAAGGTGTGTCTGCCTTGCAAGCGCTAGCCAAGGAAAGATCTCGACCGCGGTTCGATCCCCCAGCATCCCATATGGTCCCCCAAGCTAGGTGCAATTCCTGAGCGCTTAGCCAGGAGTAACCCCTGAGCATCAAATGGGTGTGGCCTGAAAAACAAAAAAAAACAAACAAAAAAAGATTAATTATGATATACTGTTACAGGGTAGATATCATTAAGCTATGCTGGGGAATATATTACATAAAGACATAGCACAGTTCCAGGCACAAAAAAACTCCTTCTGGCATTCTGCTAACCATCACTTCCTATTTCTTTATACATTCTATATGGGACACATTATGAGCTATAGGTAGCAATATCAACTTGCTCCGCTTCTTTGTGACACCTTTATGCATCATAGGAGGCTAAAGAATTGGTCCTGGGGCCCGGGAGATAGCATGGAGGTAGGGCGTTTGCCTTTCATGCTGGAGGTCATCGGTTCGAATCCCGGTGCCCCATATGGTCCCCCGTGCCTGCCAGGAGCGATTTCTGAGCATGGAGCCAGGAGTAACCCCTGAGCACTGCCGGGTGTGACCCCAAAAAACCAAAAAAAAAAAGAATTGGTCCTCATCCATTGTCTAATGTGTATTTTCTATATCTCATGCATGCATGTATTCAGCATGGCATAATAATTACTACTAGAGACAAAAACTGTCTGAGATTTCAGTTGATTCAAAACACATACAAGCTAGGAAACCTAAAAAAATGTTACATTCTGCTAAATTTGTTTGTTCATTTAGGAAATCAAAATAATAGTGTCACTGGCTGCATAACATCCCTGTGTGTATACTAGGTGTATGTAACAGTTTAACCTATAAAGTTATTGATACATTATCTGAGATGCTTTTCTTGCTCACAATTGACCTAGTTGGATGCCCTGCCACCACATATGTATTCCTGAGCACTGCCAGGAATAAGGTCTGAGAATTATCTAGTGTTAACCTCAAACACATGAAATTATAAGTTTTGTTTTATAGTAATTAATGACTATAATCAAAGAAATGCAATTATATTAATATAATTAATTATAGGTATCATATTAATAAATAAGCATGATCATTATTATTCACTGTCTTGCTCTCTAATAGTTCTTTAGAGGCTTGACAAGTTAAGTATTATGCATGGATCTAGTCTCTCATAAAGAGTCTGAATTTTTAATACATTTATTTTTATAATAACACTGAGCAAAGATGCTTTGTTACTTATAATTCAT
This sequence comes from Crocidura indochinensis, assembly GCA_004027635.1. NCBI lineage: Eukaryota > Metazoa > Chordata > Mammalia > Eulipotyphla > Soricidae > Crocidura > Crocidura indochinensis. The sequence continues at coordinate 4,207 of PVKC010034930.1, forward strand.
TGACATAAGGTTGCCAGAACTACTTATTTCTGGTACTGTCCTAGAATTAACACTGAAAATTCAGTATGCAGGGAAATCCTTCAATCCTGAGTAAACGAAGGATTGAAATTATGAAGGACAAATGAAGGAAATTAAAACTTACAACTTGACATGCAGTGGGGGGGGGACAATTAGACTCAGATGAAAAAGAAATAATAAGCAGTTACTTAGTATGTAAGCATACTACAGATTTTGTAGGAATGATTGGAACAACAACAAAAACCCCCACATATTTGGGAAAACTTTGACCCTAGGAACATAAATCAGATAATCTGGTTTGTGCCATAAAAATTCAGAGCAGGCATGGTATTAATACTAACTATAAACACGGCATTCTTAATTTGGTGAAACTGATACCGTATTTTTATAAAGAAATCAAGCAAGTATTGAGTGCATGCTATGTACCAGCCTTTCATGGAAGGTTTTATATGATCTCATTTATTTTCTTCCACAATTCTGTCTAGTAGTTTTTAACATTTATTTTTGCATAGCAGAATACTCAAGCATTAGTTCAGTTTTGTTTCCCATAAATAGCCTCCACTCAATTCAATTGATCTGAATTAACTGAGCATGCACACTTGGATTTAAACAATATTCCCAGTTATAAGAGAGACTATTTCCTTCCTTATACTTGCCACCCCCACTTCAGGTCACAATATGAGCTATTAGGAAACAATGTCTTTAGAGATGGAAATATAGGGTGCAATATGTATAACTTTCTAAATATAAAGTGAATTAAATGTGAAGTGTTGAATTAAGGCAAATTCTAAATATAATGACTACGAATTTCCAAGAAAAGAGGACTCAAAAAAAATAGAGTACTTCATCTATACAGCTATAGCCATGTAACAACAGAAACAAAGACCTGTGCTATGAGACAAGAAATTCACAGCAACTAAAAAATCAGAAGCAAATGAAAAAATAACTAAAAATAAGACTCAAGTGAACAACTATAAGAATGTCAGGCTGAAAAACCACTAACTGAGAGACTAGGGATAAGTATTTGATTGTCCATATTGTGAAGAGTACTTTGAATTCAAACTCCTGGTTTTCAGAAATATAGGGAATACATTTTTATTGTAGTCATCTTCTTTGAAGAAATTGTTTGTAAAAGTCACAGAAATTAATCTAATGAGTAATTCTAATTTTCAGTCAAATCTGAGAACTACTGTTCTAAAGAGCTAACCCCCATGTCACATTATGTCCCTGGTGGCCTTCAGGCCAAGGTATTCTTCAACAATAAATTTCAAATAAATTGAAGTTTTACATAGCAATGAAAGGAAACATAGGAATCCACCCTGGACCTCCTTGAGGTAACTACTTTTTAAAGGTCTCAGATGACCCCTTAGGGCAAAGGAGACATCACAAGTCAGAAATAATGAACCCAATCCAGCTATAACTCGAAGATATGTCTCTTTCCTTTTTAAAATATTGCTCTCTGAGAATTCCAAAGAGAAGATTTTCAAAGAGAAAAGCACAATCATTACAGTTGAGAAACTGCTCTTGAAACTTATTAGCTCGTGACTCATGCTCCTGAAAAGAGCTAATACCTTAATTTCATATTTCTCTGCTCAAATGCAGACCAAGGCGTAAACTGAAATGAAACTTTACACTAATGGCTTCTTAATTATACCCATCTAAAAGCAATTACCTGAGTTTTAGCAGATACAAAGTTAGGGTTGATGAGACCAGCAGATGAGAAATAAGATGAAAGGTCAGTTGCAAAAAAGGATCAGTGGAGAGAAGATAAAATACAGGGAGGAGAGAGGGATAAAAATCCAGAGATAAGTAAAGGCTGATAAATTACTAATAATTCTATTACCTGGTTTCTAAAACAGGTATGTCCTCATTCTCCCCTAAATGTTAGAAATGAAACTCAAGGAGAAATGTTTTGTTTAAAGGTAAAACTCACTAGCTCTGAGACTTTGATAAATAAAAATTAAATGTTCTTTATGTTGTATTTAGAACTAAATGTACTAAATTTCAGTACCATGATATTTTTTAAATAAAATCTTTATTTAAGTATACCATTTTTACATTCTCTGAGTTGAAGGTAGAAGTGATTTCAAGGTAGAAGTGGTTAAATAAACATTTTAATATTTTAGCCATTTCTACAACGATAGATGAGTTCAATATTTTTACAAAATGCCACAAAGTATTGTGTGTGCAAGCATGCTCATATATGTATTTGTGCAGGCAGGAAAAGATTGTTATCCACCAAAGTACTTGGACGTCCTACTCTGAGTAAAGCATTTTAATAAGCCTCTGTTTTATTCCACACATATTTCTATTCTGTTTGGATTAGAGACAATGAGCATTTACTCATCGTAATTTAAAGTACCCCAAATAAAAGCCAAGTATCAATGAGTTATTCTTATGGAAAAGGCTAGTTAAACTGATTGCATTCACTTCCATTAAAAATTTAACTGATATGGATTTTTAGGAGAAACTTTGACAAACTTCTCCACATAGATCCAAGTCTAAAACTAAATCTCGGTGAAATTCCCTCTCAAGGGGAATATGTTTTATTTTGGTCTCCTTAATCGCTACATACTTAAAATTTTGAATGCCGTTGGATAGGCTCTTTAATTTATACATTATTTCTCTACCTGCTCTGTTGGTCTCTATGTCTCTATTACACACACACATGCACTGAATTTGTTTTACTTTTTAATTTCAACATTCATTATATTTGGCCCGTGAGTTTGCAATTCTCTGTACAGATAGTCATAGAGTTTATTCTCTTCTTGTATAGTCCTTGAAAGCGGTATTAGAACTTCAATCCTAAAAGATTTTCTTATATTTAATCTAATTCTTCCATCAATTAAGTCACTAGAACACTCATTTTACTTTCAAATGTGTATACTGAATTTTTCTTTTGTGACCAGTTACACACTTAGGAATGTGAACTTAATACCAGATATCAGCTATTACTGGGCAATGGATACCTTGCCTTTATTTTTTTTGCAGTGCTTCTAGATTCAAAATCAATAGATAAAGTTGATTTCATATCGGCTAACATTCCGTGATAGTATTTATAAATTTTTTTCAGATGATTGAATTCAATACACAATTAAACCTTTCTTCTGACAATGACAAAATTAAAAACCAACCCAACATATGTTAGTTCTTTCCAGTGTTCTCTAGTCTATGAGTTACTTTGTCAGCGATAATTTATTTTAATTTTCAGAAGAATTGTCTGAAAAGTGCTATCTTAATTTTTCTCAGTGAGAACATTGACACTGAGATAGATGCAATTCTGAGATCAGCATAGCTTTAAGGGCTCATAATCAAGACAAAAAATGAAGTTGAATTAATAAAACATAAACCACTTCTTTTTTTTCTGCCTAAACCAGATCACCTGACTATGTATTGCTGGAATGAGCCTTTTTTAAAAAATAATATTTCTTTATTTTTTGTATATTGTTGACCATAATATTTTAGGTACATATTAACATAAAATCAGGGGGATTCCCATATCAAATTGTCCTCCTTCCACCTCCATTCCCATTTTACCACCCATATCCACCTCCCTCTCCCTTGGGGCTGCTAGAATAGATCGTCTCCGTCTCCTCTGTGCCTAGCTTACAGCTTAGTGGTCTTATACTTGTTTGGTCTTGGTACTTCCCTTATTTCCCCCTCTAACTGGGAGGCGGGACTAGATAGTTCTAGTTATGCGGTTTCGTTTGAAGAAGTGGAAAGTGATAAACTGGGGTAAAAATCAAATAAGTCAAAAATGGGCGGAGTCCTTCTAGAGGCGCTCATCATCAGTTTGAGAGTCTTTTACTGACATGGAGGATGTGTTTATGCTCACATCTTAATTTAGGATGTAGTTTAAAATCAGTTATGGGGGAGATATTTATGGACTACTACAACCAGCCCCTGCTTAAAACCTTTGGGGAGTAGGAGTGGGAAAAGAGAATAGTGAATTGTGGGGAGAATTACTCTTTAAACTCTGGCCTATCATAGGTCCTAATTTAGAACAGGTTGTTAGGGGCTAGAGTGGTAGCACATTAGTAGGACCTTTGCTTTGCATGCAGCTGATCAAGATGGATGTTTGATCCCCAGTATCCCACAGGGTCCCCTGAGCCAGGAGTGATTTCTGAGAGCAGAGCCAGGAGTAAGACCTGAGCACTGCAGGGTGTGGCCCCCACCAAAACAAACAAAAAAAAAAAGAATAGGCTGATAACTTTCATTAACTCAATTTCTTCTTTCTCACCTTTTCTTGTCAAATCCTATTAACTATTACATATGAGAGAAAAAAATAATATACTTATAATAACAAACTTTTACATGCACTAATTATGCATGTGTGGGTACATGTATATGATATGTGTGATTTAGAAGAAAAATGAAGATTCTTATATTCATCAAATAGCAAAGAATCAAAAATTCACTTCACACACACAAAAATTCACCTCATGATAAAGTAGAGAAAATAACTTATGGGGATTTTCTAAACACATGACAATGAATAGATACATTATCACCTCATGATAAAGTAGAGAAAATAACTTATGGGGATTTTCTAAACACATGACAATGAATAGATACATTTGTTATAAGAATTATCTTGGTAAATCTTGCTTAATACTTTACATCCTAAATTATGAAAAACACAAGTCAAATATAAGTGACAATTAAGACCTTTTACATTATGTATATTTGTCTATCTCTTTGCTATTTATTACTCTGACATATACTAAAAATTAAGTGCTGGCATTTTCCTCTGTGGGAGATGATTATTTTCCTACATATAGAGTCATATCTACTCTGTTTAATTTTATCTTTTAATTCTCAGACGAAAAGTCATTTTATCAACAAATGCATTTCATGTGTACCCACACAAAAATTATTTCTATACTCATTCCTAATCCTATTATTTCTGTCCTAAGGATTTAATTGCATTGAACACATATGTGCATGAACACACACAATTAAATCTTAACCATCAGTGTGTCAGGGTATGACATTATTAAGAATAGGTCTATTGAGCCACAGTTCACTAAATTCAGTTTTTTTGACGAGTTCTTAATTCAATCCTGCCTTACAAAAGGGGAAATTGGGGTATTCCATGCAAAGAAAGTGTGAACAACAGGAGCAAGATGCGGGATTTTTAATTTCCACAACGGTGAGATGGTCCATGTTAATCAGAACAGAACTAGTTGGTAATGGTGCTTATCACTTCCTTAGAAAATAAATACACTCTGCACTGTCTTCATTCTACCACTCTTTCTATTTCTTAACTCACTACTCCCTCTCATCTTATACTAGAAAGTGGGGATCTCTGGATGAGTGCTGTCTGATCTAAGATTATTGATCTTATTTATGATTTAATAAGCATACAATATATGTTATATATTGGTTATAATAGGAATTATATTCACTCATTTAGATTAAGAAAAACTAGAAATAAATTTTTAGTCAAGATATAGCCATCCATCCATCCATCCATCTATCCGTCCGTCCATCCATCCATCCATCCATCCATCCATCCATCCATCCATCCATCCTTCCAATCTTTTTCAATCATTAACGTCTTTTTCTCAGCCTTTCCCTCCACCCTCTTACAGTCCTGTCTCTCTTCTTCCTCTTTTCAGCTTTGCTCGTAAGACCTGCATAACATCTACGTCACACCAGTCTTCTTTAGTAATAAATAAAAATAAAAAAACAACAAAACAACAAGACCCTACCAAATTAGGAAGGACTTCAAAATATACTAGATAGAAATTGTGAAGAATATTTTTTCTCTGGATACTCATAGGTCCATAGATACTCATACATTAGTCATGGAAGGTCTGAATTGACCTTCAATTGAACTGAATTGGTTGGGTTACGGGTGCATTTTTGTCTCAAAAACTAGGTTACTATGACCAAGATCAAGGTGGAAGTAGAGAAGCTAAAAAACAGTGAAGACATTATGACTTAGTGATGACATTTGTGTGGTGACTTTGTGTGATATTGTGATGTTACAGTAGCCATCACAAATAATAAAGGATTTATTAAGAAAAGAAATGAAGTATTGATGCTAAGACACCACCAAAAATGTCAATACTTCTATGCAAGTATAGAAATACCTTTCAATTATTGATAGATCATTACTTTGTGATATATTTTAGGCATACTGCATTATCACTTAAACCCTTTGAAACTACATTATGATGAGTTTCAGGATATAGTTTCTATTCACCTGTGTAAAATTGACCCTTTCAACCAATTTAACCACACACTCCAATCCTTTATATATATACACATAAACATACATATGAACCAGTTTTCCTACATCTGCGCTTTTATGGTGAGAATATGAAAACACTAATTTGAAAAGGTATATGCAGTTTTATACTCATTGCAGCATTCTTTTCTTTTTTGTGGGGGGGGGGGAGTCACATCTAGCAGCGCTCAGGGGTTACTACTGGATCTACGCTCAGAAATCACTCCTGGCAGGCTCGGGGGACCATATGGGATCCCGAGATTCGAACCACCAACCTTCTGCATGCAAGGCAAATGTCTTACCTCCATGCTACCTCTCCAGCCCAGCAGCATTATTTTTAATATCCAAGGTGTGGGAAGATCTGAAGTGTTCTCGAATGGATAAATAGAAAAATAAAAAAAGAGGTGGTATATATACACAATAGAATACTGCTCAGCTATAAAACATATTTGAAACACGTGTGCCATTATACTCCAGTAGCATTAATAGGCCAAACAAATGCTTAACCAGGGCTCCCCTAATGTCTTTGCTCTGTCATTCTTCCAAGTTTTACTCCTTCAAATTCATCGTGTTGTTGACTCAGCATAAGTCAAATTTAAATTAAACTGACATGTTCTTTTTTCCATTTTTAGATGACTCATTGAATAGATTTTCAGGGCTCTATTCTTTTCCCCATAGCTAAAACGCACCCCAGACTGACCCCTTAAAGGTGCAGAAGTCCATTTAATTTAGTGGTGGGAAGGTTGCACTGATAAAAGGAGGTTCTCCTTCTATGACTGAAAGATAACTACAAACATGTTTGTAACCATGGTGCTTAAATAAAGACATTATTTAAGAAAAACAGGTTTCTGAGTAGAGATCTGAGCATTTAAGCTAGCCCTTGGACATACAATGATCTATAACATAGAGAGAAGAGAGAACATTTTTTGAATTTACTTTCTGTTATTGTTGTGAAGGGAGGACTAGTCCCTCCAACAACTGGTCTTTTCTTTTTCTTTTTATAAGTTATCTTGATTGATGCTCTGGGTAAAAGCTTCCAATGAACGCATTTTCTGCTAAAGGCTGTGCTTATGTAATGCTCTCAAACCACAAGCATTTAAAGGCTGGAATACACTGGTTTCTAGGGTATAGAATAAAAGGACTTAAGAACACAATTAGTAACTTGTTCCAGCAATTAGAGCTGAGTTTAATTACAAACTAACCTCTTGATAGACCATTTGACAGTCAGTGCAACGTGAGAGAAAGAGATCAGAGAACTGCTAGAAGCAGCAGCAAATTAACTTTTTTTTCCCTTCCACCTATTTATTTTTGCTCACAGTATCTTCAGGTCTGGTGTTGATTTTATGAGCAAAAAGGTAACAGATTTTGTTTCTTAAAATGGGTTATTTTTGAACTTGGCAACAGCGTTTTATTTTTACTCCTTCACCTAGGAGAGAACCAGGTTGGGATTCCGGATTTTACGAAACACCTGACAATTCATGGTACCCAATTTGCTTCCTCTACCTCCCCAACGACACGTCTGTGTGTGTCTTCTTAGCGGGGACAAAGGTTGCAAAGGTGTTCAGACCTTAAATATGAAAGCACAGAAGGGCTTAGAGATGATCTAATCCAATTAGAAAACTTTACAGACATATACACCTGTGTTCTGAAGGACTTCCCACCCCAAGATCACAGACTAGGGCCAGGGTTGTGATTCTAGACAATAAACAGCACAGAATCCACACCTAAAATGGAGAGATGGAAACTTGTCATGGGGTTACTTTGGAGTTTCTCATTTTCTTCCTGTTAGCATTTCCACAAATGGAGCCCTCAGAAAGATGAATAGAAGGCTGTTCTTTCAACGCTGCAATTTTTTTTTCTCTGCCTTAAGCACCAGGGCTCAGATCCATTTACTAGGCGTGTTATATGGAAATAACTTTATGCAGAGTTCTGCTGGCCCTGTGTACAGACCAATTACTTCAGCAGCAGAAGGGAGCTGAGTGGGAGAAAGCATGCGGCTAAGAATTAGGAAAGTTGGCATGGTGCCCTATTCTTCGAGCCATCAGAAGACCTACTCATTGCAATGGAACTTCCGTTGACTTCTAAATGAAAAACATAATGCCTTATCCAATATTTCACTTCTTCAATAAACATCACCAAATACCAACTAAGTGCCAGAAATTCTCCTAGGTTCTAGAAATTTGATAGAAGACAATGAGTTCTTGATGTCAAGAATTTATATACTAGGAAAACATCGGAAAAGGAGCATATTTGACCAGAGTGATGAAGAAAGTAAGGCAATATATTATGTGACCTCCCAGAAAAACATTGGAATTTGACAAAAGGCTTCTGAAAAGTTCCTAAGCTTTATTTGAGCTAGAGCAAGAAAACCATAGTTTTTGTTTTTTTTTTTTTTTTTTTTTTTTTTGGTTTTTGGGTCACACCCAGCAGTGATCAGGGCTTACTCCTGGCTCCATGTTCAGAAATTGCTCCTGGCAGGCACGGGGGACCATATGGGGCACCGGGATTCGAACCGATGACCTTTTGCATGAAAGGCAAATGCCTTACCTTCATGCTATCTCCCGGGCCCCAAGAAAACCATAGATTTTTAAGGGATTGGATGCTTAATGTTAGAAACAATGGGAACATAAAGGTCTGCGGTCATGTTGTGTTATGTCAGTTTAATAGATGGGAATGTCATTCTATAAAGAATATATGAGAATGAATCATGAGTTTCTGAAATTTCAAAAAGTTGTAGTGTAAATATACAATATATTTAATCCCTTTACCCTTGAAGTATTTTTAATATAAAATTTTAATTTAAACATTTCAAACATTGAGTTTGAAAGATCGTTGAAAGGCTCGGTTTGAAACTTGGCTCCACTGTTCGGTGTTAATTTTTGTTGGTTTTGTTTTATTTTTAGTAAATATAAAATAACTGTGTGATTTACAAAGTAGTCATACATTGTACCAAACTCATCCCTTCACCAATGTACATTTTCTAGGATCTGTGTCCTCAGTTTCCCTCCTATTGTTCTCTATGACTGCCTGTTGCAGACATTCTTGTTGTTGCTCTTCTTCTTCTACTATTACTACTAGTTCTTCTTCTTGTTCTTATTCTTCTTGTTCTTGCTCTTGCTCTTCTTGTTCTTGTTCTTGTTCTTGTTCTTCTT
>PVKC010034931.1:0-13582 GCA_004027635.1 Crocidura indochinensis
TGAGGGAGAGAAAGAAGTGGGCACGAGATTTAGGCACAAAGAAAAGGAAGGAAGGGGTGGGAAAATATTGGTAGAGTTGCAATTAAAAACTCAAAAGACCTATCATCTCATGGGAAATGTTCTTAGATACCGTTATGCTGAAATTTAATATTGAGCTAAAATTTGTGATCTTGTTAAAATACTAGCATAATTTGAGCTTGAGTATATGTGGTGGAAATAAAAAATGATCAGACTTGAACACAAAATCCAAAGTCAACGACAACAGAAATGATGCTCAATCTACATCAAGTTGTACATGGGGGGAACAGCTACACTAGCATTATGGGGGGGCGTAGAGGGGGAGGAAAAGGGATGCATGCTGGAAACAGGAGTGGAGGGAGGACAACATTGGTGGTGGGAATGCCCCTCATTCATTATTACTATGTGCCTTAAATATTACTATGAAAGATTTGTAATTCACTTTGCCCACAATAAAAAAAAATACTAGTACTGACACTTGAAAATATTTGCTAAGTTGATTTTTAAGTAAAATACGAAATTCAAGAATATGGATTTAACACTATTTATTTTACATAAAACTTTTGATTTCTGAAGATCATTTTTATTAATAATTTTTATTGTGATCAAAGTGGATTACAAATCTTTCACAGTAATATTCTAGATACAGAATTAAATCCGGGACATTCCCACCACCAGTGATGTCCTCCCTCAGATCCTGTTCCCAGCATGCATCCCATATCTCCCTCTTTTGCCCCCTGGGCTGCTAGTATCTAGCTTGTAGTAGATTGGGTATTGATTCTGTGTCGTTGGCTTTGGATTTGGTGTTTAAGTCTGATCTTTTTTATTTTTTAAGATCTACTCAATGTTCATACAAATGGTCTTGGTACCATCCATCCCCCCCCCTCAATTTATGAAGCAGAACAAGATGATTCAAGTTTAGTAGTTCTGTTTGAAGGGAAAGAAAGAAATAAAAGCAACAAACAAACACAGGAAAGGATCCATCTAGAGGGTTATAAATATCAATTTAAGAGAAGAAAGGGAAAAAGGAAGAAAAACATCACAAAAAGACAAAAAGACCCCCCCAAAAACCCACAGGCAAACAAGAAAACAAAACAAAACAAAAATATAAAGCACCACGTCAATATAGACAGCAACCAAACAAAAATCATGAGCCCAAACAAATAAGAGAAAAAAAAATTGTGCTTCCTTTTTTTTTCTTCTCCCCCGCCCTCTTTTGCATAGACACAGAGGGAAATTAGAAAGGAAATTCCCTTGGCCTAAGAGATACAGGGTTTCTCCACCCTCGAAGTATACTGTCATGGGAATAACTACAGACTCTGTACATGCACTTTTACTCTCCCATAGGTCTTTTTATGGTGTCTGGAAACTTTCTGCTCAGTTGTGGATGACAAAATCAGGGTCTGAAGGTCAATTTTTTTGTTTTTGTTTTGTTTTTTGTTTTTTTTTTTTGGTGTGGGGGGGTCACACCCGGCAGTGCTCAGGGGTTACTCCTGGCTCCATGCTCAGAAATTGCCCCTGGCCGGAATCGGGGACCATATGGAGCACCGGGATTCAAACGGATGACCTTTTGCATGAAAGGCAAATGCCTTAACCTCCATGCTATCTCCCAGGCCCCGCTGAAGGCCATTATTAAGGCTAATTTTCAATTAAAATTGACATTTAACTTTTTAAATAATGATGCAAACATATTCTTCATTTATGTGTTTAAAATGTATTTAACGCTACTTTTAATTCATCATTTCCAGTAACATGATATAATACAGATGCTTAAGTGTAAAGTCAAAAGAAATCTCTGTCATTTGAATGCTGTGAAAAATAAATCTGTAAAATTGTATCATCGAATGTTACATCAGTATGTCATTTCAATTTGTTCAATAAACACATAGAAAACTCTTCATTTAGCTATGTAAACGAAATCTTTCCTTTGCTATACACATAAGTAAAGTTGTGTGAAAATGAATATTCGAAATTTTAAATGGAAATGATATACAAAATATCAGCTATACTAGTAACACAATTATTGACAGAGGTAGAGAAGGATATTACTTTTTCAAGACAGTGGAGAACCTGCAGCTCTTTTCAAGCACCTTCCTGTAAAAGGTTTATTCAGCACGATGTAGATATATTGCCATAAAAAATATGTGTTATGGAATACTTCCAAAATAGTCTAGATAATGTGTGTTGATTCAGTCCAGCATGTAGGAGAATATATCTGTGTCTCTTTAAAAATACTTAATCACTATAAAGCAGTCAAAATAGGCAGCTATTAACCAAATTCATGTGGTTTATTATCAACTTTTGGTGGTTGTCTGAATTGAGGCTTATGAGTAGCAGTTCTGTTGGAGGGCTGGATAATCTGACTCAGATTTGAAAAGATTGAACAAATTTAACCAATATTCATTCCAACCAAATTAGTCTCTAATTTATCTGCAACCATTTAAAAATGGTTGTCCTCATTCTTTGATTATAAGTTCCTTACTTCTCAATTTTTGAAAGTAGATTTGTAATAAAAATTAAAGATAAAAGTGAAGTACTAGATATAATCTTTATTTTATTTTTAGGTAAAACTTGATATTTAGGAGAAAAATATTAGGGCAATGTTTCTCACAACTTAAGTAGTTCAGGGTACATTTAAGGACAGACATATGAAAAGACATTTGAGAATATGATACTTACATAAAAATTATATATATATAAATATATATTTAGCTGAGTGAGTCAGATAATATATTACTTACCTCAGAGCACAAAATTTATCATTACAATTTGTGGAAGGTTCACTTTTTTCATATGTGGGTGTTAATTTAGAAAGTCTTGAGTCTTAAAGAATTTTGAGAAAAATTATTTTTATCATTTATTTTTTTAGAAAAAGTGAACTAACTAGACTTCAGCTTCAGATAAGTCCCTAAATGAATGAAAGAAGGCATGCTCTAGGTAAATGGAAGTCTTCCAGATTTTATTCAATAGCTGTCATTAGTTATTAGTTATTGAGAGAAAGCGGATAGAATTTTGAGGCAGTGTTGATTTAAAACAAAATACTGAACAACATTCCTAGAAATCCCATTATGTTTATGGCTTGGATTTTTATTTTTGGAGTTTGACAAAATACATTATTTTATGAGAATCACCTCAGTATTTGTTTTAATGTAGGTATATGATATCTATAAAGTAACTTCTACTAAACTATAATTTGTGATAATTTCACTAATCATTATTTAAAAAGCTCTCTGATGATATTTAAATGTTCTAGAATTTTAAAATTATGTCCTAGTAGCTTCATAATTTGAATCTGGGGCTATGTAGGGTTTTCAATATTTCTTCAATTTTCTAACAATATAAGTAATTGAAGGAGAAAGAAGGTAGTGCCTCATCTCTCTCCTACATATTAGAGCCTGTGAATAATCTCATTTGGTGCTGATGAGAGAGCATGCAGCTAAGCCTTTTACCTATCATACCAATGACCCTGATTCAATCCCTGGCACTTAATGTGATCCCCTCAACAATACCAGGAGTGATCCTTGAGGATTTCCAGGCATGGTACAATAGCAAAACAAAACAAACAAACAAACAAAACCTCATGATCAAGAAGTTAAGGATTTTAGCTAACAAAATTATTTGGATTATCCACATGAGAGAGCAACATAAAAATGGGGTTGGAACATGAAGAAGAGCTTACCATTGTGTATATTTTATTGAAAGGCAGTGGGAAATTATTTAAAGCTTTACCACCTGAAAACCTATATTTTATATAAAAATGTTCATGTGACTTATTGGGAGGCACAACATGTAATAATTGGGACTTACTCTGGCTCTGTGTTCAGGAATGAAATCACAACCAGTCACTCATTTGCAAACAATTTAAGTTTCTATTTCTCTTGACCCAGATTGTAGTTTTGTATGGAAAAAGCAGGTCAAAGAGGTTAAGAAAAATGTTGGGGAGTTTCCTGAGGATGTTGTTTTGTTGCTAAAGGTATTGAGGATTAAGATCTTGTTTTAATTTTGGGAAGAACTCAATGTACTTGATAAACAATTTAATAGTAGAATAAAGCCAAAACTTTCTCTTGGAATCATTTGGACTCCAAAAGAGAAATGAGGAAATAACATCATCTCAGAATTATGGATGGAGAAAATGTGTCCATAATGATTATTTACTGATATGGGAAAGTTATTAGAAATCTTGATTTTAAGATATAATCAGAAATAATTTTTAAACACATCAAAAAGGCAGTTGGATGTGAGTGTGCGGCTCAGAGAAAATAAGGGTGAAAAGAAAGTTGGGAAAGAAACAAAATACAAATATTTATTAAAATTATGAGAATAGGGGCCCGGGAGATAGCATGGAGGTAAGGCGTTTGCCTTTCATGCAAAAGGTCATCAGTTCGAATCCCGGTGCCCCATATGGTCCCCTGTGCCTGCCAGGAGCAATTTCTGAGCATGGAGCCAGGAGTAACCCCTGAGCACTGCCGGGTGTGACCCAAAAACCAAAATAAATAAATAAATAAAATAATAAAAAAAATTAAAAAAAATAAAATTATGAGAATAAAGGAAGAAAGTCTAGAAAACAAGAGAGAGAAATAGGGTTGAAAACCCATAGATCTCCAACTTTTCTTCTTAGGGAGATGATTAACCCATAGAGAATACTGGGCAAGTAATCCTAAGAAAAGGGGTGGACAATGGGAAGAAATGGGACAGATTTTAGAAAAGAAGACATAGTAGGAAGGATCTGTTCATTGCTACTGAAATGTGGCTCGGTTTTATTAGCACAGTAGGAAGGAAGACTGGAGGAGTTGTTTACGGAAAAGGAATCACTGAAGTAGAGAGGCATCAAACAAGTAACATTTAACATACTTTCCTGAGAAATAAACACTTTTTAAGAATCTATAAAGTTCCAGTTGAATGTATTTTAATTTGTCTTTGTTTTATTCAATAGTTTATTTTATGTGGTAAAAGACATCATATTTACAGACTCATATGAAAATTTTGCTGAGACAAATGAATCGATGACAAAGGAGGGAACATGAAAACTCCCCCTTGAGAAAAAAAGGGGCTTTTTGAGGTAAAGAACATTTCTGACTCTTGACAGATGATAGCTCCTGAAGTACTTGAGATGAAAGACTGAAAAGGAAGAAGTGGGCTACATAGGTACACACTCTCCCCAGACAGGTGTTTATTTACTCAATACATTATAAAATAAGATTATTAGTGAAAAATGGTTGGATATCCGGGCCGTAGCAATAGCGCAGCGGTAGGGCATTTGCCTTGCACGCCACTGACCCAGGATGGACTTGGGTTTGAGCTCAGCGTCCCATATGGTCCCCCAAGCCAGGACCAATTTCTGACTGCATAGCCAGGCTTAAGTGAGCATCACCAGGTGTGGCCCCAAAACAAAACAAAACAAAACAAAACAATGGTGCGATAAAGCGATTTCTAGTGCATAGCCAGGCGTAACTGAGCATCACCATGTGTGCCCCCCCCAAAAAAGGGGGGGGCGGGAGATAGCATGGGGGAAAGGCGTTTGCCTTTCATGCAAATGGTCATCTGTTCGAATCCCTGTGCCCCGTATGGTCCCTCGTGCCTGCCAGGGGCAATTTCTGAGCATGGAGCCAGGAGTAACCCCTGAGCACTGCCGGGTGTGAACCCCCCCCAAAAAAAAAGCAAACAAACATAGTGAGATAAAGTTAAATCTATAAAGGGATTAGAGATAGTTTTTAAAGACTATGAAGGAACTAATATGGTAGAGAAAAGTAGTGGGATTATCAGGTAATGTATTTTACTTTGAAGTTGGTTACTGGAGAAATTTATAGACCCTGTTTATCTAAATCATTGATTCAGAGAGGGAAAATGATCTTCAAGTTTTTGTAGGTATGAGTTCCAAAGTGAAGAAGGAAAGTTACAGCTCTGAGCATGTTAGAAGATTACCATGATAAAGAAAACTGGACATCATACAAGTTTAGGATAGGCAAGGAGAGATACCAGTGATAAATAGAAACAAGACATAAGTAATTGAGCACAATAGAGACACTGTTTTGTGGGGTTTATTTAACTGCTATGCCTTTGGGGATTAGATCTGAGGAAAAGTATGTTGCAATTAGCAGAAATAACTTAAAATTTTGTAACACTATGGGACTGAGGAGAACTCATGGTATTTGGGATATAGTTTGATAGTGGAAGAAACAGACTTGCTCTTAGAATCAGAGATTCAGTGCAGAGTGGAAAAGGAAATACCACTCTCTTAGGGTTCTGTCTTTGTTGTCCTTAATAGTTTAGAAGTAAATGTTAAAATAGTTTCATATGTATTTATAAAGTAAAAATAACAATAATACAACAGTTAGATCAATTTTTACTTTTTTGATTCTTTATTGACTACAATTAAGCAATAGTAACACCAACCAAACAAAAATATTTGAAAAAAATTGGTTACTGCATTGTTGTAGTTATGATTTAGGTAACTGAATTAAATGACATAGTTGCTGATTTTATACTTTAAAAATGCAAATTTCTAGTCAAAATTCATTACAATGAATTCTCTTGAGATCTCTGATTTATTTTCTTGTTCTGGAAATTTGTTTTTAACTCACATTTTAAACTTGGTTTTTGTTTGTTTAAACATGTGTCAACAACGACGAAGTTCATTTTAAAAATAAGGTCAGAATTATTCAACATACTGTTTAGTTGTGCAATCCCACACCTCTTCTAAGTATATGTTGCTACTTTCCTTACTACCAAGGTTCTAATATCCCTTCACTACACTCTGTTGAAAACTTGCTCTTTCCTAATGACAACCACAGCAAGCTCTACTGTTTTGAGTCCATGTATTTGTTTTCATTTGATTTTGACTGTTACCTTGAGCTGCTCCACAATGCCCCACATCTTAGGGAAATTTCTTTATATTTTTCTTTCTTCTGATTTATTTTACTTAGTATTATCTCTGTAATCCCATGCATGTTGTTATTTATTTAATATGTTGTACCTTACATATGAAACATTTTATTCCATTGTCAGATTAGACCACTTAGGGCCAGAGAGCTTACACAGCAGTCGGGCATTTGCCTTGCACCTTTCAAGTGTCAACACAGGACGGATGGTGGTTCAATTCCCCGCATCCCATATGGTCCCCCAAGCCTGTCAGGAGCAATTTCTGATCGAGGAGCTAGGAATAACACCTGAGCCTCGGGTGTGACCTCATCAAAAATTTTTTGAGCCCTTGAAACAGGGAAGAATTTTCTGAATAAAAAATATGCAACGTTAAGATTGGAAGGATAGTATTGATTGGTAGAAGTCTTGCCTTGCACATGATTGACCCAGGCTTGACCAGTATCCCACATGAATCCCCAAATCCTGCCATGAGTTATTTCTAATCACAGAGCCAGTATTAAGATTTGAAAATGACCTGCCCCCCAACAAAAATAATTTGGATTAGTTTATCAAGCCAAATGATTAAGAATTGTGACCTCTGTTTACTACAACACTTGAATTATGCATGAATAACACAGAATGTTTAACTAAGTGTCTGTGTTCATGTTAGAGGTAGTATTCTTCCTATAATAATGCTGCTTTTTATAAGCAGAAACATGCCAGAAACTGCCTACTACAAATGCCTAAGCAGTTTGGTTCAGAATTTTGAATGTTAATACATTAATTGGGAAAAAAAGAATAATAAAAACAGGTGCTTTTATGCCCCTCAGATAAAACTATTTGGCCTTATGCATCACATGTAAGTGATTTATCTCATAAGAGAAGCCAAGCCAGGTAGATGCAACTCATGGATACACTGATCTGCAGGCTAAAAATTCTGAAGCCCAGATAGTAGTAATCACAAGTCGTAGACACTGTCATAGTTATAAAACACAATGTCACTGCTTCATGACTAATTTCTGAAGAGAGTCTAAGCTTTCTTCAGTGTTGAAACTCCCAAGTATGCTGGTTTAGGAGTTGAAGATTCTAGGGTCTTATTGGAGTGGAAATGAGTAGCTTCTCTCCACTCCCTTCTGTACTGCCAGAAGCCTCATCTATCATACCCACACTTCATAGTTGCCACCATATAAACAATATTCCACCATCAAGGCTTAAAAACTAATCTTAGAAGATATGCCAAGTCAAGCAGATGCAAGTCATGGGTACATTGGTCTTTGAGCTGAAAACTCTGAGGACCCTTGAGGAGGGGTGCAGGCCTAGAATTAACGAGGTCTACAAATCCTGGAGCTCTTGGAGCCTGTGACTGCACAAAACTTATGAATTCCACAATACTGACAGTCCAGTAGGAGAACAGCAAATATAATGGGTAAGTAGCATAGAAACAACTAAATTTAATAAACCAAAATAATAACACTGAAGTACAAAAATATCAGCCAACACTCAGACAATGATTTGAATATCCCCGTTGTGAGATATACTTTTTACAAATGTTCTTTTACTAAACTATTTTTCAATATTTTCACTTTTATTATAGTAAGAAGTATAAAATAATTATGATGTTCTGACCAAGGAAGCAGGATTGGGGGAAAGTAGGAGATTAGGGACAATGACAGTGGGAATGTTATACTGGTGGTTAGACAGGTGTTAGAACACTGAATGCTAGAGACAGAGACAGCTGTGTTATTAAAAACTTTGCAAACTACAGTGTTTAAATATAGTTTCACAAAAAGATTATTATTGTGTGAATACTTTGCCTGATTTTAATCGTTGTTTAGCCACTTACTATGAGAAAGATCTTGAGAAAGATACTTTTTATTATTTACTTTTTATTACCTGTATTGCCTAATACATTTTTCTTAATTTAGATTTAATTATGCAGGGCTGGAGCGATAGCACAGTGATGCATTTGCCTTGCATGCAGCCAACAGAGAATGGACCCTGGTTCGAATCCTGACATCACATATGGTCCCCCGAGCCTTCCAGGAGCGCTTCTGAGTGAAGAGCCAGGAGTTACCCCTGAGCACTGCTGGGTGTGACCCCCAGTAAAGAATCCCCCCATATAAACTGAATTATGCATATGATAAATCATACTTTTTTTTGAACCCTTGTAACAGGGAAGAATTTTCTGAATAAAAAATGCAGCTTTAAGGTTGGAAGGACAGTATTGATTAGTAGAAATCTTGCCTTGCACATGGTTGACAAGAATGCTGCTTGGCCCCTAATAAATATTCAAATATTAGTCATCATCATCATTTTCTTCACAACATGTATAACATGATATCTTACCTGGTCATGTTCTTTATTACATATATGTTGCTATTCCTTGGTCTTAATTTAATCATTTGTTAGGTAACTGTTATTTCCTGGGTGATATAGAAAATTGGAATTTTATTTCTTATGACCTAATGTTATAATAACTATACTTATAATATACTTATTATTATATAGCATATATGAATAACATTCTTATATGTTATAATGCCAATGTGGCATAATATTTTCATTTAATAATTCTTCTGTTAAATGTGGAAATGTTCCTGTCATTTTACTTGATAATTTATACATAATATATACATATTATACTTTGTATAATATGGAATGGAAAATCTAAAAAAGTTTATAGAACAGCAATAAGCAATAATTATGTAACCATCACATATCATTAAAAACTACCAACACATGCTATATTATTCTATCTTTACAAATGTTCATTCCTCACTTTGGATTATGTTATGAAAAAAAATATCATTTGAGCTACCACTGTTTAGTTGCAAAAATAAATCTCATCCCTAAAACCTACCCTACTACAAATACTATGAATTTTTAACATGTAAATATTAACCATTCAGACTTAACTGACAATAGAATAGTTGTTTGTGGAGAACTTATTGTAGTTGAATAACAAGCTATTTTCCTAAGATTCTATTATCCTGTTTCTCTGTTGCCTCCGACAGATATTACCAGGTGTTGTGGGGATTGGGCTACATCTCTAAACAGCTTTCTGGATGCCTCTGGTAAGAACTCACTGAACATCCTACAATGGATGATTCATAGGAGCTGTCTTATCTGGAGAATATCCAGGAGTCTTGGGAAACTAAAAAGGATGCCTTATAAGCAGTTCACAGAGCAGAAAGTCTTGTCAAGTTTATAAAACAAAATTTTATGTTCACCTTCCTCTATCATCACATAAGTAGTTATCACAGGTTCAGCTCTGTTCAAGAGGGAAGAGTTGAAAGGTTCAGAAATAGAGGCGATTGCTATTGCACATTATTATCTTGCTCTGCCAATGAACCTGTATCTATTCTAATGAAATTTCATAGACTTTCCCAGATACATTCTTCCAAGCCCTTCTGTCCAAAATAGTCATTAATCTTTCTCTTAATTTTCTATCAACTTATAATTTGTTTATCTAAAGACAGACTGGACTTTATATATCTACAGATTTTTCTTACCTAACCTTCCTTCTTTACTCTCAGAAAAAATCTATTTCTTAAGGTTGAATATGACTTAGTCATATCAGAGAGGAGAAAAGAAGTTGTGGATGGATAATGCATTTTTAATAAAGCACAAATGCAAGAATGAGCAGATTTTATTTCAAAAGTAAATAAACGTTTGAAAATGTGAATTTTGACAATGGCAATGTTATGGACATCAGTCACATTATATAGGATTTCACAAAGCTTATGGAGATTTAATTTTTAAATGAATTATATTTCTTCTTTGTTCTAAAGGATGACAAGAAGCCCCTCCAGTTTTTATTTCAGAAAATCTAAGAATTACCTATGGTAGTGCCTGATACTTTTCTTTCTGAATAAAATAGCTAGAAACACTGATGTAGCATTTAGACACATCATTCCCACCCCTGCAGTTCCTCTTCCCCTTCACTCTCTCCTGCCTGCCTCTGTGATAGACATTTTTCCTCTATCTTTTTTCTCTCTCTCTTCCTTTTTTCATTTTAGACATCGCGGTTTGCAATATTGTTACTGAAGGAGAATCATAGATATCACTTTATCTCCTTTTAACACCACTTTTTGTCCAGAGTGATCATTTGCAACTATCATTTTCATAGTAGTTCTACATGCTCTCACTACATTCTCCCACTATTTGTAGCAAGTTTCCTAACATGGATTTGTCCTCCTGGACTTCATCTCTATTGGCATGACCCAATTTTAACATGAACCTATCTCTTTTATTTCTTCCTCCAGACTGTTCCGTCCTTCCTTCCTTTCTTATTTTCATCTTCCCTTCCAAACCTTTTACCTTTCCATTAACTCTCCATTCCTGTCCAACCAAATTTCTTCCTTTTTTCTATCCTCTTACCACTTTCTTCCCTTACATTATTTTCACTGTCAGTTACTACATAAACAACAGCTCCTACTCTCATGGGAATTGGGAGTGGCTGTGGTCTGCAGGACCTTAGTGTCCATTCTTCTATCTCAGCTCACATATCTGCATTTTTTTGGCCTGGCTATTTTTGGCAAAGAAGTATATGAAATTTAGATATAACTCCTAGATCCTAATTTTCACAGAATCTTTATTTTGACAATGAAAAATTTAAAAAAAATGTCTTGAGTCTCAGCAGCACTGGCTGCAGCCAGTTTTAAAAAGTCCCCAATCAAAAACATTAAGGCTAATCCTCAATAAGGTTTTAAATTTACTCCACCATATTTTATAATTTGGAAATGAAAAGAGAAAAGTAGGTACATGATTCTTGACTCCTAAATTAATCATATAAGAGATCCTTCTGAGGTCATCAGATTACCATTAGATTTCACTTGTCAAAAACAGAGTGGTGATGTCTTAGAGTTCAAAATCTATTAGCAGTTAGTTCTCTGATTTCATTCCACAGCCTTTGCCGAGTAGCCTAACTAACCTCACTGACTATTTTTCCACTGTGTATTTTTTTCAAGCACCAGGTATTAGAATTAACAAGATCTACTTCTGTTTACTCTCCGGGTGGGTGAATGCCACTTCCTTTTTAAGGTGCCCATTGACCTTCTCTATTAAGTAAGTACTTAGAAAATGGAAAAGGGAAGAATGTATTTCCCAAAGCTTTTTTACTTTGTGAAGCTGAAGGATATAGACATTGAAAAAAGATGATCATGTTCTTTAATGATTCTCTTTGTTTTCTATTGACAGGCTATCTAGAGAAAATATGGATAGGTAAAATGAATATGCTTTCCTACTGAAGGCTGAGGGTCTTTTTAAATTCTAACCAACCATCCAGATACATAATATTTATCTCTCCTGTGAGTTCCAGAGCCCTCTTCTTCAATAATTTAGCATTGTAACAAGCAATGCCCTCACCATTTTCTTAAGCACACAGAAACAAATTTCTGCAGAAGATGGGTAAGGAAAACAATGAAGAAGATGTATGGGAATAATCTCGAAAAGAAGCATGTAGACTTGATAATAATAGTATAATAATAAAGTCATAATAACAGTACTAGCATTTTGACTAAACTAAGGAGTGTCCATTATCAGTACTTTCCATTCTATCCACAAGATGGCAGATCCCATACCAAGGCATAAAATGCCAATGTTTTCAAGAAAAGTTGAAAATTTTAGTAGTATCTTTTATTTCCCAATGTTTTTATTTGGCTTTTTCCTTCAAAAATCCATTCTAACAGAGCATACTAATGAGCAATCTATTTACTTCCATTCTGTGACCTTTGACATAAAAAATTCAAAATTATTAGTTGACAATACATTAATTCAAATATTCTGTCTCATTTATATTTCTAAGCCAAGGAGTAAAGTATTTCCTTGAATACCTTTTGGAGAATTGGACTCAGGGTGATTCTCTGTTAGAATACAAAATTAAATGATACATTGAATTATAGAATTATATTCTGGGTATGTATAATTTTCATCTATCTTTTTGATACATTGAATAACAGAAAGATAGTGACAATATAATTTAGCATTTTCTTTATGAACTTTGGAATCCACTCTTTAATTTTTAGTTATTTTTAACCAAGGCTTTTTAAAAGATATTCTTGTGAATACAAATTATAAATTTTAGTTTCTAAACTTATAAACCTTAAATACCGAACTATATTTCATTAATGTCCCTCATATTAGTATGTTTATTAAACACATCCATTGGAATCTTCAAGACATTCATGGCATATGCTCAATTTTATCCTGTGGCTCTAGAATAGTTTCAGAATTTAATTATAGAAAAACTCAGGTGGGGGGCTGGGCAGTGGCGCTGGAGATAAGGTGCCTGCCTTGCCTGCACTGGCCTAGGATGGACCGTGTTTTGATCCCCCGGTTCCCATATGGTCCCCCAAGCCAGGAGCGACTTTTGAGCACATAGCCAGGAGTAACCCCTGAGCGTCACTGGGTGTGGCCCAAAAACCAAAAAAAAAAAAAAAAAAAAAAAAAAAAAAAAAAAAAAGAAAAAGAAAAACTCAGGTGACTTCAATTAGCTCTGGTAAAGTGAATGATCTCTGGTATGTGCATGTATGACTTCATGTTCTTTTAGGGAGATAGACTGTGTATTTTGGCAACATGGGAAATTAAGTGCAAAAAGGGAGTGATCTCCCTGTTTCTGCTCAAAAGAACTAAAAATATGATTCCTGCCTTGATTTCCTGTGTCTTCTCTACAACCCTACTATCTTCATTCATATGCAGCAGCCAG
>PVKC010034932.1:0-13592 GCA_004027635.1 Crocidura indochinensis
TAATCTATTTAATCTTATGATCTTGTTGATAACTTGATCTACAACTCTCTGATGCTCTCAAACATCACATGAAAGTATCATACTACATATCATTAACCCAGTAAAAAATAAAAAATTCAAAGTTGTTTCTATTGAATGTATATTGTTTTGCACCACCTTAAGATTGAAAATGTTTGATTATCACAACTTTCAATAACAACAAAAGTATTTTTGGAATCAGAATAACTGCTAATCACTTTTTTTCTTCTGAACCAAAAGTGCTACACTCATTCCTTTGGATGTGGCCACATTCCTGAATAAATGCTAGTTAATGGGAAATGAGAAGAAGTGAGTACCACAGACAGCTCATCAAGATTGATGAGTACAATATAGTTCTGTTCTTGAATGAGAAACTTGTTAAATAAGCTCTTTATTGCAGTGGTTTTAATTGTGTCATTTTAACAAGAATAGCGGAAGAAAGAGAAGTAGCCATAATGATAATATTTTACACTAGTAAAAGAGGCAAAGAAATTAATATGGCCAATGAAAGAAATTTCTTGACAATGGATATCAAGACATCCAGCCAAAGATTTTCAGCTCTGTCTCAGCATGCATATCGTCCTCTTCTGAAGATGGAAGTGTTCATGGCAGATTAGATGACAGATTTTTATGGTCTTATGTAACAGTGAAGATGCATGACCATGAAAAATCATCTGATAAAAAATAAGGTGCCAGAAATAATATTATAATGAAAAGGAAAACATGATGTTGAAAACTTTCAATTAGTTCTCTACAGCAAGTAAAAAAATTTCTGATGCCAATTCAAGTTTAACATCTGCCAACAGCAATTCAACTTCAATTCGATAGAAAGCTTTAGCAGTTAACTCAGGATTGAGAAAACAAGCTGTTTGGAAGTAATTTAACACAGAGAAGAATAAATCAACAGTCCCATTTTGCCCCAGGAACTAAAAAAAAAAGAAGAATGAAAATATTATCCATATATTTCTCAATGTGTATCCAGATACTAGGAAAATCATGTTATTTTAATTGGTTTTACGATAATACCACTTTTATTCCTTATCAAAAGTACATTCCCAATTCTCATTTCCCCTTACTATATTCAAAAGTAAGCAGTATTCTATATGTTGAAATTTCTATGAGTGTATTGCTATACAATTAAAGCACAGAATTAAATCTGGGGCCTAAATGACAGTACAGTGGGTAGGGTGGTAGCATGACCTCCCTGAGGGGTCCTCAAACTTTTTAAACAGGGGTCCAGTTCACTGTCCCTCAGACCATTGGAGGGCCAGACTATAGTAAAAACAAAAATTACGAACAAATTCCTATGCACACTGCATACATCTTATTTTGATGTATGCGAACAAATTTAATATGTGGCCCACAGGCCGAAGTTTGAGGACCACTGGAAGTCTATTAGGACTGATTCCCGAGACTAAAGCAAGGAGTAGGCCTTGAACAGCACCAGGTGTAGCCCAAAAACAGAAATCAGAAGCATAAATCCATGGATTGGAACAAACTATTCTGATCAAAAAACATTTACAATGGTGAAAAAGTTTAGGCTATAAGTATAGCATAATTATAATTATACTTTTCCCCATAGAAAAATTCATAATTCACATTTTGCATCATTGTTTGGAAACACAAACATTTTTTGTGCATCCCTTGTATGCCCCAGAAGACATTTCTCAAGCAGGCTCTTTACTTATTCTTCATGACTTGCTCAGCCTCATAGAACATGTTTGCCTCTGTTTTCTTGTTCTGCTTTTCCTCAAACTGATCATAAGGGTCAAGCTCTGAGAAATCCTACATATCTTCAAAAAATAGATATTTTAGTTCAAAGATAAAGAAATATGGATCACCTGACAAAATTTAAGCTCTAGTATTTGTCATATATATATTTTGTTTGTTTGGAAACCAGACTTTGTAGTTCTGAGGAATTACTCTTGTTTTTGTACTCAGGTATCATACTTGTGTGCTTAGAGACTGAATCTGGGTAGAATTTAAAAAAAATTTTATTGTGATTGATGTGAATTAAAAATCTTTCAGAGTTATATTTAAGGTATATAGTGACAATGAATTAGGGCCACCACAGTGTTGTCCTACCTCCACCCCTGTTCCCAGTATGCATCCCTTATCTCCTCCCTTTGACCCCTGTCTGCTAGTGTGACGGATTTCCTTTGTGTATAGCTTGTTGTAGATTGGTTATCATGAATTTGGGTAAAATATGTGCAAGGCAAGAACCTACCCAAAGTACTACTGCTTTGGCCCATATTTTATAGTCAGTTTTGATAGAAAAGGAAAGATCATTTTTACAGAAGAAAGATCTTTTGAATGATCTTCTCTAAGGAATAAGAGGTAAGTAAGATTCATGTGATAACTTGTTCTATATAATCTCAGTTGCTCCACCAAGTAACTGTACTCACTCTTAGATTCCCCCAAAATAAACATATGTGATGCATATAGTTCCTCCTCAAATTGTATCATGATCCTGCTATATTCTCATGGATGACTTCAGTAAGTTTTCTTTTTGGGGGTGAGAGAGTGGATTGGGTGAGGTGGAGGGAGGAAGCCCACACCTGCAGTGTTCAGGGTTTATTCCTGTTTTTGTACTCAGTTCTCTATGCTCAGGGACCATATGGAATGATGGGAAAACCATGGTAAACCACATGCCAGACAAATGCCCTACCCATTGTGCTGTCATTCTGGCCCCAAGTTTTCTTAGGTAATTTAATCTCCTTTTAACTCTAGAATAAAAAACAAGCAGAAGAATGGCCAACCAACAGCACAGTACAGAGGATATTTGCCTTACATTTGGCCAACCGGGTTTAATCTCAGGGCTTCCCATATGGTTCCCTGAGCTTGTCAGGAGGGATCCCTGAGCTCAGAGAGAATCCCTGAGCATCATAAGGTGTGGCTCAGGAAACAAAACAAAATGAAAACAGAAGAGGATAGCATTTAGATAACAAATGAAGAGTATTTTTAAACATGAGCAATGAGGTTTGTGGTACATAAAACTGAAAAAGAAAATTGTAAAAGAAAAAGAAAAAGCTGGAGACAAAGGCTAAACTTTAAGAGGAAATGTAGTCAATTAAAAAGAATAGGAGGTAAACAGAGAATTTTTCAGACTAAAGAAAAAACATACACACATTCAAAATGTTGAAAATTTGACATTCCTCCTCTCCACTCCTATGTCAAGATTTTTGTGGCAGATGGTAACAAGGAGCAAAATGACCTAATAATGTCAATCCTTTATCCTTTTAATAAAAAGGAGTTATTAAAATACATAAAACAGCAGAGATATAAAGCTAAAAGAAACTAAGAATCCTTATTAAGAAACTAGCAATAATTGTTCTATTTTCAAAGTTCCAGTTTTTCTACAAAATACAGTTTATGTTCAGTAGAATATTTTAACTAGAATTAGAAGAAAGGGTTGCTTTGTTGACATTTCAGTAATTTCCTCAAGATCTTGTGGCTTTTAAAGGGCTATCTGTTCAGATAGATGAGGTGCATAGGTCCTGACATAAGTGTTATAATTACAAGGCTAACAAAGCAACCAGGGCTGATACAGAATTAAGAGATAGGAGTCCAAGAATGAGGAGATTATGTATGCACTTGAAGTCCCAGACCAATATTTGTCTCTTACTCTCACTGAGAGATCCCTGGAGAGAATATAATACAGCATTTAATTCTAGATGTATGTTCTGTAATGATCACTCTATTGTGCTAAGAACCTTTGGGCGACATGAAAGCAAGGTAAGTGATTAGGAGACCATTTGAAATGGAAGTGCAACAGATGACTCTGATTTCTTGCCTGATATTGAAGTAGGAACTGTATTTTTTTTTCTTGGTTTATGGGTCACACCCGGCAGTGCTCAGGGGTTACTCCTGGCTCCATGCTCAGAAATTGCTCCTGGCAGGCACGGGGGACCATATGGGGCACCGGGATTCGAACCAATGACCTTTTACATGAAAGGCAAACACCTTACCTCCATGCTATCTCCCGGGCCCCAGGAACTGTATTGAAGTAGGAACTTGGAAAAAAGCAAAGCTCAGAAAGGAAAGACAAGACTTACATAGATTGACTTAAGTGAAGAGAGAACACAGGGACAGCAGGACCAACAAAGGCACCTGTGAGAGCACTAGGATATTCAGCAAACTGGTCAATTTTTACCAGGAAAAGCTGTGCTCCAGGAAGCATCCTGCCTCAGATCATTGGCCCCACAAGATCAATGGCACAAATTTAAACAGATTGATTGCAATGAGGAGAGAACCCAGGGGGCAGCAGGACTAATGCAGGAGCAAGTGTGATTCAGTCAACAGATCAAATTTCACCAGAAGACTCCAGGCACCAGATCAATGGCCCCATGAGCTCAGGAAGCCCCAATTTAAACAGATTTACTGCTGTGAGGAGAGAAATGGGGGTGGGGGGAGGCAGGAAACCCCAATGAGCACTTCTACTCAAAATTATGAAAATCAAAGATAAAGACACACTACTGAAAGCAGCAAGAGCAAAGAAGAAAATAACATACAAAGAAACATCCTTAAGATTTACAGCAGACTGAGCACAAGCAGCCCTCCAGGCCCAAGACAGTGGTGGGAAATAGTGAAAAACTCAATGAAATGAATGCCTCATCAAGAATAAGTCACCTAGAGAGACTTTCATTCGATTTGAAAGAAGGATATACATATTCATGAATAAACAGCAGCTAAGGAACTTTACAGATTAAAAAAAAAAGCTTAAAAGAATAACTGATGGGTTACTTTAAAGTATGGCAAACTCCAAAACACACCCAATTTCTATAAAAAGATGACACAAAATCCAATAATAATAACCTCTCTCAAAGTTAACAGAAAAGAAGCATGAGCAATGGCACAGTGGTAGGTCGTTTGCCTTGCATGTGGCTGATACAGGACAGACCTGGTTTGATTCCCAGTGTCCCATATGGTCCCGAGCAAGGAGCGATTTCTAAGCTCAGAGCCATTAGTAACTCCTGAGCGCCACCGGGTGTGGCCCAAAAACAAAAACAAAAAAAAAAAGAAAAACAGAAAAAGAAAAGACAAAATGCACCAGTTAAGAGACACAGCGTATTCTAACAAAACCACATAATTTAAACTATCTAATCCTGCCTCCCAATTAGAGGGGGAAATAAGGGAGGTACCAAGACCAAACAGGTGTAAGATCACTAAGTAGTAAGCTAGGCTCAGAGAGGAACACTCATGCTAGCAGCCCCGGGGGTGAAAGAGGAGGTTATGGGAGGCAGGACAAAAGGAGGTAGAAGGAGGACAATTTGGTGATGGGAATTTTCCTGATTTTATGTTAACATGTACCTAAAATATTATTGTCAACGATATGTAAGCCACTATGTTTAAAATAAAAATAGATTATTAAAAAAAAGAGACACAGAGTAAAATAAAAATATTTAATTCAATATTTTGCTGCCAACAAGAAACATATCTGAATAGACATAGTAAACACAGACTCAAAGACAAAGTTTGGCGAGCCAGTGCAATAGCATAGAAGTAGAGTGTTTGACTTGCAAGTAGCACCCAGGACAGACCTGGTTCTATCCCAGCATTCCATATGGTCCTCCAAGCCAGGGGCAATTTCTGAGTAACCCCTGACCATCACCAGGTGTAGCTGAAAAACACACACACACACACACACACACACACACACACACACACTACTGCAACTACTTGCCATAATAATCAGGTAAGAAAAATATACCGGGGCCCGGGAGATAGCATGGAGGTAAGGCGTTTGCCTTTCATGCAAATGGTCATCAGTTCGAATCCCAGTGCCCCATATGGTCCCCCGTGCCTGCCAGGAGCAATTTCTGAGCATGGAACCAGGAGTAACCCCTGAGCACTGCCGGGTGTGACCCAAAAACCAATATATATATCAAGGTTATCCACACAGGAAAGGACAAAATCAAGTGCTCATTGTTTGTAGATGATATAATATTTAGAAAATCCTAAAGACTAGTAAAAGGTTATAAAACAATAGATTTATATAGAAAGGTTGCAGGCTACAA
Source organism: Crocidura indochinensis (assembly GCA_004027635.1). Taxonomy (NCBI): domain Eukaryota; kingdom Metazoa; phylum Chordata; class Mammalia; order Eulipotyphla; family Soricidae; genus Crocidura; species Crocidura indochinensis. The sequence goes on from PVKC010034932.1 coordinate 6,036, forward strand.
AATTAACAAACAAAAATAAGGGCTTTTTATATTCAATGAATGAAATAAAAGAGACATTTAGAAAATCACATTCACAATTGTGTGAAATAAAATGAAGTACCTTAGAGTTAACTTAACTAAATAGTGAAATACCTATGCAGAGAAAATTGCAAGAAATAAAGGACACAAAGAAAAAGAAATACATCCCATGGCTCATTTATTGGGAGGATTGACATAATTAAAATGACAATATTTCCCAAAGCATTGTACAGCATGAATGTAATCCTTCTAAAGAAACCTATGACAATTTAAAAAAAAAGTGGACCACTCCTGAAATTTATTTAGAAATTGCTGGAGCGACAGAATAGTGGTAGGGTATTTACCATACATGCAACCAACCTTAAATGGGCAAGCGTTCGATCCCTAGCATCCATACGGTCTTCTGAGCCTGTGGCAGCAATTTCTAAGCACAGAGCCAAAAAACCCTTGAGGACATCCAGGTGTAGCCAAAAACCAAAAAAAAAGTATATATTTATTTAGAAAAATAAATGGCCACAAATAACAAAAGTAATCTTTCTGGAAAAACAGATGGAATGAATCATATCCCCCAACTTTAAATTACAACAGTATGGCATTGGAATAAAGACAGATTCTCAGCTCAATGGAATAGACTTGAGTATTCTGAGACTGACCCCCAAAATATAATGAATTAATCTTTGCTAAAGGATCAATAATACAAAGTGGAACAAGGAAAGTCTCTTCAAAAATTGTGTTGGGCTAACTGTTTGACTACATGCATTAAACTGTTTTGAACATCATGCACAAAGGTCAAATCAAAATGAATTAAAGATCTTGATATCAGTCCTAAAACCATAAAGAAAAGCACAGAACACTCCATGAAATTAAAAATTATCTTCAAGAGGAAACATCACTGTCCAAGCAAATGTAAGTGAAGATAAATAAAAAGAACTACATTAACTGAGAATATCTACACCTCAAGGAAACAGTGACTAAGAGACAAAGGCTACTCCTGGAATCAGAGAAACTATTCAACCAAAATCTATGACATAAAGGGTTAATATCTAAGATATAAAAACTACTTACATAACTTAACAAGAAATAAAAATTTAACCCCATCTAAATACGGCAAGAAGAAATGAATAGGCATTTCCTTAAAGAAGAAATATGGATGGCCAAAACCACATGAAGAAATGCTCCACATCACTAATCATTAGGTAGATGCAAATCAGAACAATGAGGTATAGCTTCACACCACAGAGATTGTCACATATCAAAAGTATGTGTGTGTTTGAGAGAGAGAGGGAGAGAGAGAGTTTCCAAGTTTTTAATCTTGATATTTCTGTGTGGAGTTTTTTTCTTTTTAATTAGTATCTTTATTTAAGCACCATGATTACAACATGCTTGTAATTGGGTTTCAGTTTTAAAAATGAACACCCCCTTCACCAGTGAAACATTGTCATGACCAATGCAACCTAATTTCCACCACCCCTAATTCCCACACAATCCCTGCCTGTATTGAGACAAGCATTCTATTTCTCTCACTCACTACCATTGTCATGATAGCGTCAGTGTAGTTATTTCTTTAAATGAGCTTACCACTTTTTTTGTGTTAAACTTGATACCATGGTAGGTCCTTGTAGCCCTCATCTCTATTGTCTCTGATTATTTCTAAATAATGTCTTTTATTTTTCTTAAAACCAATAAAAAGGTGAGACTATTCAGTGTCTATCTCTCTCCCTCTGACTTATTTCACTCAGCATAATAGTTTCCATGTTAAAACATGTATAGGAAAATTTCATGACTTCATTTTTCCTGATGACTTCTTAATTCCATTGTGTATATGTACCACAGTTTCTATAGCCACTCAGCTGTTTTGAGGCATCTAGGATGTTTCCAGATTCTAGCTATTGTAAATAGCACTGCAATGAATATAGGTGTGCAGAAGGTATTTTTGTATTATGTTTTTGTGTTTCTAGGGTATATCCCTAGGAGTGCTATTGCTGGATCATATGGAATTCAATATTGAGTTTTCTGAGGAAACTCCATATTGTTTTCCAGAAAAGCTGGACTAGATGTCATGTCCATCAGCAAAGAATGAGAGTTCCTTTCTGCCCACATCCCACTAGAACTGATAGTTCTTGTTCTTTGTGATGTATGCCAGTCTCTGTGGCATGAGATGGTACCTCATTTTTGTTTTGACTTTCATCTCCCTGATGATTTGTGATGTAGTGCATTTTTTCATGTGTCCTTTGGCCATTTGTACTTTTTCTTTAAGGAAATGTCTGTTTATTTCTTCTCATACTTACATGGGGTTAGATTTTATTTCTTGTTAATTTATGTGAGTAGTTTTTATATCTTAGATATTAACCCCTTATCTCATGGATATTGGGTTAATCATTTATCTGATTCCAGATAGCCTTTGTATCCTAGTCACTGTTTCCTTTGAGGTGCAGAGGCTTCTCAGCTCAATATTGTCTCCTCTGTATAGCTCTTGTTTGGACAGTGTGATTTCCTCCTTGAAGATTCCTTTGGTCTCAATGTCATGAAGTATTTTACCAATATTTTCTTCTATTTACCCTATGGTTTTACGCCTGATATCAAGATCTTTAATTCATTTTGATTTAACCTTTGTGTATAGTATTAGATAGAGGTCCAAATTTGATGGTTTGCATGTGGCTGACCAGTTGCCATAACACCACTTGTTGAAGAGGCTTTCCTTGCTCATTTTGTGTTTCTTGCCTTTTTATCAAAGACTAATTGTATGTTGGGGACATTCTCTGAATACTCAAATCTATTCTACTTATCTGAAGGTCTGTCTTTATTTCAATACCATGCTAATTTAATGACTATTGCTTTGTAGTACAATTTAAAGTTGGGGAAAGAGATGCCTCCATCTTCTTTTCCCTTAGGGTTGCTTTAGCTATGTATGACTGTTTTTTGTTCCAAATGAATTTCAGGATAATTTAATCCACTTCTTTGAAGAATGTCATGGGATCCTTATTTTTAGACTTTTATAACCACTCATGAACAAAGTTGATATAGAATACATGAACAGACCTACCACTATTGAGGAAATTGAAATCCTAATCAAAAGACCAAATCTTAATGCTTCTTTAAAATCTTTAATAAGCACATTCTGCCAAATATTTTCAGACCTCCAAGAAATTGAAGAAAGAGAAACACACCCAAACAGTTTCTATAAAGCTAACAGTACCATAAAACCCAAAGCAGAAGAAGAAACCTAAAAAGAGAATTATAGGCTTATATCCTTGATGAACACACATGCAAAGATCCTTAATGAAATACTAGCAAATAGAATCCCATAATGTAACTTCAAGTTTATATACTATGACCAAATAGGATTCAATCTAGAGATTAAAAAATGGTTCAACATAGGCAAGTCAATAATTAAAACACTGTATTAATAAAAGAAAACAAAAATCATATTATTATATCAATACATGCTGAGAAAGTAATCGACACTCCTGAAAATTTGTATGGAATAAGAGTCCATAAATAACTAAAGCAACTCTTAGCAAAAAGAAGACTTGAGTCACAGGAAACCTAGATACACATTGTTCTCCAATGCACATAGATAATTCTCCATGACAGACATCATGCTGGCCTATAAAACATAGCTACCTCCATAAAATCAAGAGAATATAAATTGTATGAACTACATTCTCAGATTATAAAACACTGAATTAGAAGTGAATTATAAATTGACACACAGAAAAAAAACTTTAACACCAATATATTAAATAGTCACTAAAACAGTATGTTATTAGAATAAAAACAGACCCTCAAATTCATTTAAAAAAAATGGGTAGTGACATCAGGCTGGGAATTTCTGCAAATCCATGCCTGCCTAGTGGGGCTGACGGCAAAGAACTGTGAGTCCTGTCTTTGTGTTTATTTGTCCTCTCCTGTCATCCGGACCTCTTGGGAGTGGGCTGAAAAGAGGCTGCAGAAGAGCACTTTGGCTCCACTTCGCTACGCGGCCATGTGTAAGGTAAGAACATCATCACAACAAGATGAGAAAAAATCACACTAAGAAATGTGCTGGATCACTGAAGCCCAGCATTTCTCTCTGGACAGTCTTCTCTGCTGTGTGCCTAGGCCCAAGATTTGATCCTTTGAGAGGCCTCATCCACGGAGACTCCACTACCTTGTAGGCAAATCGACACAATCCGAAAGGGCGGAACCAAAGGAGTCTGGCTGTGCACATCATATAGCCAATGAATACCACCGCAACACGTAGAAAAACACACAATACTAGTGTGACAATGGGGAAACAAGGCAGGCCAGTGTCAGACATAGAGAACAAAGATGACAATTCTGATGACCAGATAATGACCAACGAACTAATCAATCTCTCAGATAAGGACTGTAGAAAAGCAATATGGAATATGCTGAAAGAACTCAAAGAAACCATGGACCGAGTTGAACAGAACACTAATAAGACCCAAGAAAATATGATGACAGAAATCACAAAACTCCATACTGAAATAACATGCCAACTAACAGGCCTGAAAAACTCAGTAAATGAATTGAATGGTAAAATGGATGATCTCAACACCAGGGTACAAGAAACTGAGAATATAATTGGTGCTGTGGAAGATGAGATAAATAACAACTCCATACAGCGGGAGAGATTGGAAAAAAAAAACTTAAAACAAACGAAGAGACAATGGAAAAAATAGTCAAAGAATGGGAACAGATGAAAATAGAAGTCTATGATAAGATCAACAGAAACAACTTAAGAATCATTGGAGTCATAGAGACACAGGAAGGAAATTTCCAGGAAGAATCAACGGTCAAGAACATCATTAAAGAGAAACTTCCAGAACTAAAGAATATATGTGATCAAATCTTGCATGCCCGAAGAGTACCAACCAAAATAACCCCCAGAAAAAAATACCACAAGGCACATCCTAGTCACAATGACGAATTCCAGAGATAGATACATAATTCTGCAAACAGCAAGATCAAAAAAGGAAATTACATTCAAGGGAGCATCCTTGAGAGTTATAGCAGACCTGTCACCTGAAACACTCAAGGCCAGAAAGCAGTGGTGGGATATTGTGACAAGACTGAATGAAATGAATGCTTCACCTAGAATACTCTACAAAGCAAAACTCACTTTCCAGTTTGATGGAAGAAAACATGGTTTCACAGACAAAAAAAAAAAAAAAAACAGCTCAGAAACTTTACAGACTCAAACCCACCCTTAAGAGAAAAACTGAAAGACCTAATTTAAGACAAGACTAACCAAAAGGCACATCAAATTTCGATATAAAGATGGCATCAAATCCCAGGACAATTCTTTCTCTCAATGTCAATGGACTAAATGTACCAGTTAAGAGACACAGAAGGGCTAAATGGATCAAAAAACTCAATCCAACTTTCTGCTGTCTACAAGAAACGCACCTGAATAGTCAGAACAAACATAGACTCAAAATAAAAGGCTGGAGGAAAATTATCCAAGCAAACAGCACCCACAAAAGCAAACAGCACCCATAAAAAAGCTGGAGTGGCAATACTAATATCAGATAATGCAAACTTTATACTCAGGAAGGTAGTAAGGGACAAAGATGGACATTACATATTAATAAAGGGGTATGTAGAACAGGAAGAAATCACGCTTCTAAGCATATATGCACCGAATGAGGGTCCAGCAAAATATTTAATACAATTGTTGACAAAGCTGAAAAATAACATCAACAGCAACACAATACTTGTGGGGGACCTCAACACAGCTTTGTCAACAATGGATAGGTCACCCAGACTGAAACCCAACAAGAATATACTGGGCCTGAGGAGAGAAATGGAAGAAAGAGGCCTAGTGGATATATATAGGACACTCCATTTCCAGAAACCTGAATACACATTCTTCTCCAGTGTACATGGGACATTCTCCAGGATAGACTACATGCTGGCACATAAAACATATCTTCATAATATCAAGAGGATAGAAATTTTGCAGGCTACCTTTGCTGTCCACAAGGCTCTGAAATTATTTGTGAATTCCAAAGGAACAAAGAAGAAAAACTCTAACACCTGGAAGTTAAACAGCCTCATACTGAATAACCAGTGGGTCCGAGATGAAATCAAAAAGGAAATAAAAAGATTCCTGGAAACAAATGATAATGAAGACACAAACTATCAGAACTTATGGGACACAGCAAAAACAGTACTGAGAGGAAAATTTATAGCTTTGCAAGCACACATCAGGAAGGAAGAAGGGGCTTACCTGAGTAGCTTAATGACGCAGCTTACAGAACTAGAAAGTGCTCAACAAAAGGACCCAAAAATAGGGAGGCAGAAGGAAATAACAAAGCTGAGAGCAGAAATCAATGAAGTGGAAACCCAAAAGACAATTCGAAAGATCAACGGAAGCAGAAGTTGGTTCTTTGAAAAAGTAAACAAGATTGATAGACCACTGGGAAAACTATGACGAATCCCAGAGATAGATACATAATTTGTGACAAGACTGAATGAAATGAATGCTTCACCTAGAATACTCTACAAAGCAAAACTCACTTTCCAGTTTGATGGAAGAAAACATGGTTTCACAGACAAAAAAAAACAGCTCAGAAACTTTACAGACTCAAACCCACCCTTGAGAGAGAGAGAGAGAGAGAGAGAGAAACTTGATAACTCGTATTAGGAATGAAAAAGGAGAGATCACTACTGATATGGCAGAGAATCAAAGGGTAATCAGAAACTACTTTGAGAAGCTCTATGCCACTAAAAATGAGAACCTGGAAGAGATGGATAAATTCTTGGACTCTTACAATCTTCCACGGTTGAAGAAAGAGGATGTAGCATACCTAAACACCCCCATCACTATTGATGAAATTAAAACGGTATCAAATGTCTGCCCAAAAACAAAAGCCCAGGCCCAGATGGATTCACTAATGAATTCTTTCAAAGTTTCCAGGAGGAACTACTACCAATCCTGGCAAGACTCTTTCATGAAATCAAAAAAACGGAAACACTTCCAAATACCTTTTATGAAGCCAACCTCACCTTGACACCTAAACCAGACAGAGATGCTATCAAAAAAGAAAATTACAGACCAATATCGCTGATGAATACAGATGCAAAGATCCTCAACAAAATTCTGGCAAATAGAATACAATGCCTCATTAAGAAAATCATCCACTACGATCAAGTAGGTTTCAACCCAGGAATGCAGGGATGGTTTAACATCTGTAAATCTATCAACATAATACACAACATCAACAAGAAAAATAAAAATCACATGATCATATCAATATATGCAGACAAAGCATTTGATAAGGTTCAACACCCATTCTTGATCAAAGCTCTCAGAAAGATGGAAATGGAAGGAACCTTTCTCAATATAGTTAAGGCCATCTACCACAAGCCAGTGGCAAATATTATCCTCAATGGAGAAAAACTAAAAGCCTTCCCTCTAAATTCTGGCACAAGACAAGGCTGTCCTCTCTCACCACTCCTATTCAACATAGCACTGGAAGTACTCGCTATAGCGATTAGGCAAGAAAAAGATATCAAGGGTATCCAGATAGG
>PVKC010034933.1:0-13598 GCA_004027635.1 Crocidura indochinensis
ACACACACAAGAATCTGGGAATCAATAAAGGAGTTGAAAAGCAAACATATAAGTGATTGTTAAATAAGTTGAAAATATAAGGAAATGGAAAATATTCCATGTTCACAAATGGAAAGGGCAATATTATTAAAATACTAAACTGCACAAAACACTATGCAGATTTAATACAATTCCTATCAAAACTGCCATGGCATTCTTCGAACACATACTGACTGATACAATTTATAAGGCAGCATAAACCCCAAAGATCCAAAAAATTTGGAGGAAAAAAAGGGAGATAGAGGACTGTAAAATATATTAATCAAAGTAATGTTGCACTAAAGTAAACTTAGAATAAAATGGAATTGAGGGACCGGATAGCATAGCAGTAGGGCTTTTGCCTTGTAAGCAGCCAATCCAGGATGGATGATAGTTCGGATTTCGGCATCCCATATGGTCCCCAAACCTGTGAGGAACGAATTCTGAGTACAGAGCCAGGAGTAACCCTGAGCGTCACTGGGTGTGACCCCAAAACAAAACAAACAAACAAGAAAAATGGAATTGAGAACCCAGAAGCAAACTATCAGACATATGCACAGGGAATTAATAACAAGGGAGTCAAAAATATGAAGTGGAGGAAGAAAAACTTCAACAAATGACTTTGGAAATGATTTATATACATGAACCTCAATCTTAACTAAAGTTGAGATTCAAAAGAAAGATTTTAAAGAAAGTCAACTAAAAATGGAATAAAGACCTTGAGGTTAGAACAGAATTAATAAAATACATTGAGTAAAACTAACTTCAAAGTTGATTTCAATGATTCAACTCCATTGACATAGTAAAAATAAGTAACATATCAAGCTGAATAGTATGCACTATGGAAGGCATTATAGCTAAAATAAAAAGGCACCAAACTGAATGGGATAAAACTTTTGCACACTATGCATCTGACAGAGGGTTACTATTCAATATACACTCACAAAACACAACAACAAAACAAACAACCCTATAAAAAATGGGGAGAGGAAATTAATAGACACTTCTTCAAAGAAGACTATGGATATTTAATAGGCTTATGAAAAAGTGTCATCATCAGTGATTATTAAGGAAATGAAAATCAAAACAACGAAGATGTCATCTCACACCAGTTAGAATAACCTGTATTTTGCTCTGTCTCCTCTCTCCTTTTTTTCTCTTTCAACTCTCTTCTCTTTCTCAGTGTACCAGGAGCTCTCTCTCTCTCTCTCTCTCTCTGTCTCTCTCTCTCTCTGACATAGAGAAAACTCTCAATATCTCTTTTCTCTTTCATCTCTCTCTTTTCTTTCTCTCTCTGTGTCCCCCCCCCCCCCCCCCCAAAAAAAAAGAATGGCCTGTATCAAATAGACTGGCAATAACCAATTCAGGCTGGGATCTAGTAAGAAAAGAACACTTATTTTCTGTCATTTGGGATGTAATCTGATGCAGTCTCTGTATAAAAGGATTGTTCAGACTTCTGAATAAAAGGAAAATAATATAAAATTATATAGTAATTTCTTTCATTGCAACCTAGCTATAAAGCATAAAGCCACTATTTTGAAATGATATATGCATACTTCTTTATTGTAGCACTTTAAAAAGAGTCTGGAAATAATTCAAGTCCTCAGTGAGAGTTGAGTGGGGAAAGAAATTGTGGTATATATACAGAATGGAATACTTTTTTGTTTTTGGCTTTTTAGGCCACACTCGGTAACGCTCAGGGGTTATTCCTGTCTATGCGCTCAGAAATCACTCCTGACTTGGGGGACCATAGGGGACGCTGAGGGATCAAACCACAGTCCGTCCTAGGTTAGCATGTGCAAGGTAAATGCCCTACCACTGTGCCACCGCTCAGGCTCCAGAATGGAATTCTTTGAAAAAAAAGATAAAATCTTACATTTTGTTGCAAGTTGGGTAGAACTGGTTGGTGAGTGTCTTATTAAGCAAAGTGAAGCTGAAGATCAGGTGGATGATCTCATTCATGTGATGTATAGAGAAGCAAAACAAGGAACAAGACTCATGGTCATCAAAAACAAACCTGAGATTCTGCCAATGGATGTGAGTTTGAAAAGTTTGCAATAGTGGTGGGGTGTGAGTGAGGAAAAAGACACGTTGGGGACTATAGTGTAGTGATATATTGGCACTTTAGTAGTGAGCATGATACAGTAACATTTTATGCTTAAAACATAATTATCAACAGTATCAATCATTGACACCTCAATAAAAACCAGTAGAATGTATGAGCTTAGCTGTGAAATAAAATGGCAAAATTCAAAGAGATAGATATAATTCCAACAGCAGCAAGAACAACGATTGACATATGAAGGAACTTTCGAGTGACTCACAGTAAATCTATAAACTGAAACTCTACAGGCCAGAAAAGAATAGCTTGATATATTTAAAGTGTTGCCTAGAAAAGAGCTTCAATAACAAATACTCTAAGTTATCATTTATATTCCAAGCTGTGATAAAAAAGGTTTTCAGACAAACATCAGGAAAAGAAAACAATGACATCTAAACTAGCTCTGCAAGAAATACTAAATGATCTTGTATAAAAGGCACAGAAGGGCCAGGGTTATGACTCAATGGGATGGAGCATACGCTAGCTAAGAAGTGTTATCTCCAGGATCAATCACCACATGGACGTCAAACACTACCTGGCGTAGGTGTAGACCTCACTTCTCGGAACCCCAGCACTGCTAGGTCTGAATACTTACAGGGCTAGGTAAAGTCTTGCTGGAAATGGTCTCTACCCCACAGACATTTTCAGCCCTAAAAAAAAAAAAAAAAGGCAAAGAGACCTATCTAAGACTAGGTCTAGTAATCAAAGCTTGACATTGGGATAAAATCACTCAGGCCACTGAAATAGAATTTAAAGCACAGAAATTAGCTGTCAGACATATGGACAGTGTGTTTGTGGAGCCAGGAACATAATATCGAGGAGAGAAAATGTCTTTCAGAAATGACATTGGGAAAATTTGATAGCCTTGTGCGAAAAAAAGAAATTGGACTGCTATCTCATAATATGTACAAGATTTAACTTAAAACAGATTATAATGACTTAGATGTTACATCAAAATTCATAAAAAACTCATAGGTTAAAACTCCATAATGATGGCTGGAGATGTGATTAAGTGCATGCCTTGCATAACGGAGGATCTAATCTCTGACACTCCCAAAACAAACAAACAAAAAAAAAACCCCACCTCAAACCAAAACAAACAACCTTCCATGATTCTACTTTCAGTGATTTCAGAGATCTGATTGCTTTGACAAGGAAAGCAAAAGTAAAAAGCAAAACAAAATAAAACCAAAACCAAATGGGATCACATCAAACAAAAAGCATCTGCACTGTGATAGACTCTCATTTAAATAAAAACACATCTTAGTGAATGGAGAAAATATGTGCAAATCATACATTGACAAGGGGCTACTATTCAACATACACAAAGCACTGATAAAACTCAACAACAGGGGGAAAATAAAAAAAGGGGGGAACAAAACAACCCCCCCCCAAACCCCTTTAACAACAAAAAAGAAGAAACACCATGAAAATATGGTAGCACTAGAAGCATAACAGCTCTAGCTATAGTAGGACTTTGAAAGAATGCTTAGCAGGATCAGAGATATGCAAATCACTTCATGAATGACAATGAGATAGCACCTCAGGGTCAACTGTAAGGGAGGTAGGTACCTTACCCACTATACTATTGCTCTGGCCCCAAACATTTACACCCTTGTAAGCCGAATTACCTCCATTAAAAAAAAATAAATTATAGGAGCCAGAGTGGTGGCACAAGCGGTAAAGGTGTCTGCCTTGCATGTGCTAGCCTAAGACGGACCGCGGTTCGATTCCCTGGCATCCCATATGTCCCCCAAGCCAGTAGCGATTTCAGAGCATAGTCAGAAATAATCCTGAGTGTCACTGGGTGTGGCTGGAAAAACAAACAAAAAATTATAAACAAAAAACAAACTCAACTCATTCTCATTGATGCTTTATTATCAACAGTATCTGCAAAGACCTAAATTCTTATTTAACTGTAAAGCCCTATAGATATACCAGTGGGAGAGCCCAATTTACATCTTAGTAGTTGAGAGTATCAATAAGCCAGGTTAATAAATGCTCAGAGTTAGCAGCATTTGATGTATCCAGTGAATAGTAGTGTTACAAAGATGAACAAGCCATGGTCTTTCTGCTTATATTCCATCTACATGTTTGGTGCCTGTGGACGAGGGGTTAAGCATTTCTGCATCTCCTGGACAACTCTTCTTTGTTTTATATAGGCTTTCTCTCTGAAAGCAAAGTTCATTTCCCTGAATATCAGGAGAGGGCCATCTGCCACACCAGAATAACAAATGAGAGGGATTTCCATTTTAGACCCCTTGCTTCTATTATATGTAAGCTTTGTGAGAATCCAGCCTTGAAATGCATTTGGCAGTGGAGAGTTTTTATAAAATAGAAGCTAGATGGTTTCAGATAAAGCAAATCCTTTCCCCATTTTCTCCCAAACATAAGGTTTCCCTTCCTTTCCAATTCTCCAGATACATTTCTTTTTAGACAATAGTCATTAAAGCCAGATGTGAGCCTCTTCAAACTCACCACATGGCGCAGATTCAGGCTTGGGAGAGCTGTAAATGTTATTGGCATCTGAAGGCACTATCTTTCCCAGCAAAAGCAAAAATATTTGAACGAGTACAATTGGATCTGGATTAATATCCATCTTAACTGGCTCTTTTGTGATATGATTGTCAAATGGATGGTCAGTGACTTAACGGCACTCTGTAGAATGGGCGCTGGACCATTCGAGGCACCCTGTGTGGGCTCTCTTTGTGATAAAATATTGCTCTTGCTTTCTCACTGATCTTGCTCTTACTTTCCCCTGCTCTAATGCACTAGACATGTCTTAGCCAGTTAGTGTAGTTTCCCCAGATATAGCTCTGATCACATTGCTCTCCTCATAAAACTCCAGTAGCTCTCTATTACTTACAGCAGAGGTTCCCAAAGTTACTTAGCCTATTGCCCTCTTTTCAGAAACAAATTGCACCATGTCCTCCTGGAAGTCTACTTTTTTTAAGCAAACAAACAGAAAACATTATTCTTCCCCTCTCCCTTCCCCCACAGTTGCTCTAGAGGCTATTCTGACCTCCATGGGATCAAAAGGAGGAAAAGTGGTATAACCCACTTTGGACTTTGGGCTACATTAACTTTATAGTTTCAAATGGATTCTAAATCCATTACCTTTTAAAACAGGCTGAATTCTGCCTTCCAGCATCTCCTACTATTATGTGTGTATATGGCACCCAAGTATATAGCCAGTGAAAATTTATTGTATCTTACTTTGCAAAGACTTATTATTTGTGAGGCGCAGGGTTGTGCTCTAGGCCATAGAATCTAGGGGTTTCAAGGATAAATAATTTGTGTGTGTGTTTGTGTGTGTGTGTGTGTGTGTGTGTGTGTGTCTGTGTGTGTGAGGTTGGTTGGTTGGATCATACCCTACAGTGCACAGGGCTTCTGTTTCTGTGTTTAGTTTTATTCCTGATGAAATATATATATGTATATCATATATGTATATATATGTGATATATATATTTCTGAGAGAGAGAGAGAGAGAGTCTGGGGTCCATATGCTTGGTGATTGAACCCAAGTTGGTTGCATGCAAGATAAGTGCCCTATCTGCTGCACTATGTCTCTGGCTCCCAAATAAAAAAAATTTAATCACAAAGTAAGATACTTTGAAGTGTATAGCCCATACTGCCTCACTTTAGCCAAACAAAACCTTGCAGGAAGCAAGCCTCACAGCATCGCAGGCTTATTGGTTGTGAGGTTCTGCTATCTGTTCCAACTCAGGAATTATCCATCTTCATATGCCTCAGCCCTGTGTCCCTGACTCATGCTCCTGTGGCTGTTCAGGCTCTTTCTGTCCCCTTCCCCACCTCCAGTCACCACAACCCCCAACACTCCTCCTGCTTCCCCATCATCCCCAAACAGCTGCTGGTGGGATCTCTTGTCAGTAATCTGCTCCAGCAAGGAGACTCCAACCAGGCCTCACTCCTGGCTACCAGATGAATCCAGAGCCCACATTGTGAGGCTGCCCAGTGTGTGTTGATGAGATCTAGTTTTAGGCTGGGGCATAGGCCAGGGTGCTGCTGCTTCCCCTGTGAGGAGACTCAAGCTCACTCAGAGCATGCTTCTGACCTGCTGGTTAGACAAGGTGGCCTCCTTGTCTCCCCAGTGCTTTAGTGGGTGGATGGCATCAACCAGTGAAAACCACCAGGAAGCCACAGGCACCTAACCTGGGAAAGAAAACTCAGAAGGGGGCAGTGTCTTCTGAACACTTTTCTGATGTGGGGTGAGAGGAGGACAGTCAAAACAGCTGCCAGCTGCTGGGCTTCAGGCTTCTGCCTTTTCAAGTAAACCCTCCCTCCCCTAGTTGTGGGAACTCCTGGCAGCATGAAATTCTCTAGGTTTTACTACATCAGCCTTGTTTATACTTGATAAGAGAATTCTGAACTCTTCTTTCTTGGCCTACTTGGTCTGTGGCTTTGCCATGAGGAATTGTTCTACACCCCTCCTCTCCTGGGAAATTTTGCTCTGGGAAGGGGGAACAAAGGGAGGAGAGACTTGAGTGCTCTGGGGTGGCAGGTTGCTACATATTCTGTGCTGTGGACTCTCTCCTTAGCCAGTGGAGATCCAGACTTTTCAGTGTATGTCTGTGGGTGCTACCAACATGTCTATACTTGTCTTACACAAGGTCCACTGTCAGCAGCTGAAGCCAGATGTTGGGTCAGGAGACTAGGACAGAGGTGAGAGATGAAGTTCAGAACTTTGTCCTGTCCTGGCCAGTTCTCTGTCCTTGATGTTCTGGGATCAGTGAGGCAGAGGAATCACTCTGGGCTAATGCCCAGAAGTTCTCTACTGCTCCAGACGGCATACTGAGCCTTAGACATTGCTGGGAGCGATGAAACAACCCTGCCTCTCTGCCCAGGGCAGCTTGAGCCCACAGTGTTTCTGGGTGAGGAAAAGGGAGAAAGGAGAAAGGAAAGGAGATATGTTTCAGTCCACAGAGGGCCAAGTGTGTCAGAGGATGTGGTTTGGGATGTTGCTGAAAAAAGATCTGTTTATGTGTGGAAGAATATTTTCAGATGAGGTTTCTGTGTGATGAAAGGAAGGTTCTTTCTTCCCATTAAAGGCTAGGTTTTCCTGGCGCTGCCTGACCAGACCCTAGGTAGAGTGGAATCTGTGGTATTGGGGGCTTTTGAAGTAGTCACTGATACGTTGTCTCTGTTAGGTTCAAGTGCTGAGTCCAGGTTCTAAGTCTCTGAGTGGGTCTCCATTAAAAGACATTTTGTCTTCCCCAGACTGAATTTAACCATTTAAGTGACTCTGCCATATTCCAGGGGGTAGCAGGAAGTACAATTTGTTCATATTTGTGAACAGATGGAAGCTACTGTAAACTTCTGACCCTTCTTCACCTAGGTTGAATCTGTGCTTCCTCAGTCAAGCTTATCTGTGACTTCTAGCTACATAGATTGAGAAGATTCAGATCCTTTGAGGATATTTTCCTTTAACTTATTTCTTCAGTAATTAAAAAAGATGGAGCTATGGTGGATAATACTATAATGAATAACTATGTCCTCCACTGGAATGAATAAATATTGACTTATTATATAATTAATAATCCTCTATAATTAATAATAGCACTCTATTAATAACTATAAAACACAATGCTTTAAATAATAATATTTAAATGTAAAAAATAAAATTGCACTGTGATTTTTTTTTTTTTTTGGTTTTTGGGCCACACCCAGTGATTCTCAGGGGTTACTCCTGGCTAATGCGCTCAGAAGTCGCCCCTGGCCTGGGGGACCATATGGGGCATGGGGGATCGAACTGCGGTCCGTCCAAGGCTAGCACGGTAAGGCAGGCATCTTACCTTCAGCACCACCGCCCGGCCCCCTGCACTGTGATTTTTATCTAGCACTACACCATGAATTATATGTGAGTTTTAACTATTGTTTATAAAATAAGAGAAAAAAAACATTTCTGTATTCCTCTTTCCACCCATTTACTACCTCTCTTTGACCCTCAAAATCATACTATGAATGTGGTTATGTGTGTCACTACTGACTGGGTATTATTTCTTGCCCTATATCATAGAACTAGGCCTTGCTACAGTGAAGGAAGTGAAGGGAGTTTCAGCCAACTTGGGTCTGCTACTCTTTGGTCTTCTTAGGTCTCTATTTTCCCTTTATTATCTTGCAATGATGGGTTTAAAGTGTTGTAAATACTAGGGATAATGGTGAAGGTATTGACTCCATGAATGTAATTAACATTATTTAAACATGTATGTTTTTATCTCCCCCAACCCTGCCTTTGTTTCTTTCTTTCTTTTTTAGATGAAAGATTTTTGAAAACAGGATCAGTGTGGAAGCTAATGAATTGTTTCCTGAAGATGTGATGGAAATGCTTCTGCCTCACTCCCTGAGTTCATATAGGTAGTGGACTGGGACAGAGAAAGTGTGTTCTCAGGACACCTGGATAGCATTGGTTGGTCGATCTAAGAACACCACCCAAGGTCTGCTGTCAACATTGAGTTTCATTGCAGTGGTTCAGAATGGAGGTAAGAGGGGGTGTGAGAGTCACTGACACTTCTGTATCCTGGATTTTACACTGTGGCTATTTCAGAGGCATTTGCTAATATTGTACCTGTGCACACTCTTAAGTGCTCATTTCCTAGTTGTCACACCCAGTCACTGTGCTTGGATGTTCATCTCAGGTTGCACAGGGAAGAAACTTTGGACATATGGAATTCTGCACAAAGGAACCGAGGACATCTGGAACATAAGGAAAATTGGACACAAGATACAAGGACTGCAGGACACAGTGAAACCAGGACATGGAACTATGGGACACAGGCTACAAGCAAAAGACCAGGGACACAGAAGACTGAGGATGCAAGGAACACAGGATATAGACGCAGTCACAGGCAGCAAAGAGACAGCAGGGGGCACCAAACCTGCACAGTTCTGCAGGGAAATGGAGCCGGAGTGAACAAGGCGGCTCTGTAAACTCGTATTGTTCTATTTGTGTCTCTTTATCCCAAGATCAGGTCCTTTGAGAGTAAGATTCCGCAGTGGCTTTGCAGAGACTCCTCTTGCTTAATGCAACCAACAGATCTCTCTCCTTTCTGGAAAGAGACACAATAGCTGACTGGAGCCAACAAATTTCCAGGAGGGGACTCTGAGGGGCTGGTGTGGTTAGGTGCCATCATTAGATGACAGCCTGTAGATGCCGTCCCATTGGTAATTTGCTTTAATCTGTCATAGATTAGGAACCAGAGACCAAGGGTGGTCTGAATGCTGTGCTGTGTGAGCAGTAGACAGCTTCCTTTTTTTTTTTTTTTTTTTTTAAAGATTTTCTTCCTGTTGTTGATTGTGCAAGGCAAAGACATCCTTGGGACTGGCTGGGATCTGATATACTCTGGTTTGCATGGTTTAGAGTAGTGTCTTCCAAGATGGTTTTGTGGCCCATGGCTGGCAGTGAAAGTGTTGACTCTGTATTTCCAACAGATGTATATCTATTTATCTCTAACTAGTATATGCTGTATGATGTCAGTACATTATGCTCATTATAAAGGATGCATAATAAATCAGGAATGACATAGTAAAAATAATGTAATCAACATCTTAAAATTCACATTAGTTGTACTAGTTTCATTGTCATTAGCTAATATCTCAAGCATCATTTTGGGTTAAGTTCTGCATTGCTTACAAGGGTGGGGAGGAGGGAAATTTGGGACATTGGTGATGGGAATGTTGCACTGGTGAAGTGGAATGTTCTTTACATGACTGAAACCCAACCATAATCTATTTGTAATCAAGGTGTTTAAATAAAGATATTAATTTAAAAAAAAGAAAAAAGTTCTGCATTGCTGATATGGTATGTTAAGCTGCATCCGAAAAGGTCTTGATGTCCTTAAAAATCATTTTGGCTGACATGAAATCTGCTTATATTGTCATTGTAATGTCATTGTAATCTCCATATTTGTAATGTGGAGATCTGAGAACTTGTTAAGTCTGCTTTTTCTTGAAGTTTATTTTGTCTTGCACGATGACCTCATACCACCTTCTATTTTCAAATAAGGACGTAAGGCTCTTGTGTACTTTGGGAGCAGTTAGTTGGTGTAGAAACGCAATCGGGGGGGCCGGGTGGTGGTGCTGAAGGTAAGGTGCCTGCCTCGCCTGAGCTAGCCTAGGATGGACTGTGGTTCGATCCCCCAGTTTCCCATATGGTCCCCCAAGCCAGGAGCGACTTCTGAGCGCATAGCCAGGAGCAACCCCTGAGTGTCACTAGGTGTGGCCCAAAAAACCAAAAAAAAAAAAAAAAAGAAACGCAATTTGCACAAAGAGCAGTGCTGGGTGTGGCTCTGATGGCCCTTGATGAACTGGGCCTGTGCAACACCAAATTGCAGGCCTGATTATTGAACTGCCATCCTAGTTTGCTGGGTATTGCTGTGAAGGGCCCATAGGCCATTTGAACCCTGCTTGGATTATCTCCCAGTACTCTTGCAAAAGAAGAAAAACTAGATCCACTCTAATTCCACTGAACTAGGCTCACAGACATTGCTGGCAGCTACCTATTCTTGCCCCACAACCTATGGATCATGTGTGATAGTTGATGGAAAAATTAAGAAGTAAAGGTCATTGCTCATAGTTAATATTAAAATTTTTTAAATTTAAAGCTTTGTGGTCTACAAAATTATTCATAGATAGGTGTGAGACATACAGTATTTTTACTACCAGTGTTAACCTCCCACCACAAATATTCTCAGAGTCCATCATACAACCACTCCCCACCCAATCTTGCTAGTGTAACAGGCACCTTTTTGAGTTTGATAGTTAAAGTTTGGGTCTCATGTTTTCATTGCTGTTGACTCTGTGGTTTGGAATATTATTTAGTTTTATCATTTCTTAAAACCACCAATGTACCTGAGTCTCCTTGGCCTCTGTCCTCTGTCATTTCATATGTTTTTCTCCTCACTTTACTCTGAGGTCAAGACTATTTCTAGTCAACTGTCATTTAAACTACATTCCTTTACGCAGTTATTCTAAATACCACATATAAATGATACCCCCCCTTTTTTAAATATGGAATGCTTCACAAATTTGCATGTCATCCTTTCACAGGGGCCATGCTAATCTTCTCTGTATCATTCCAATTTTAGTATATGTGCTGCCGAAGCAAGCGCTGTGTTTATCTTTCTTCTGGATTATATCATGCAACTTAATATCTTCTACTATCATCCATGCTGCAGTGAATTGCATGAGTGCATCATTTCTTACACCTACATAGAATTTTATTGTTTATATGTACCACATCTTCATGATCCACTCATCTGCGGTTGGACATCTAGGTTGATTCTACCTCTTAGCTATTATACTGAGTGTTGTGATGAATAGAGGAGTACCTATGTCCTTTTGAATGAATGTTTTCCTGTCCTGGGGATAGATACCCAAAAGTGAAATTTCTGGGTCATAGCTCATAGTTTATATGTATAAAGTTTATTTTATATTTAATAATATAAAATGTATACATAAAATTTTAAATATTTTGTTTCCATGTCTCTACCTGCATCATCTTTTTTTTTTTTGGTTTTTGGTTTTTGGGTCACACCCGGCAGTGCTCAGGGGTTACTCCTGGCTCCATGCTCAGAAATTGCTCCTGGCAGGCACGGGGGACCATATGGGGCACCGGGTTTCGAACCGATGACCTTTCGCATGAAAGGCAAATGCCTTACCTCCATGCTATTTCCTGGGCCCCCAACCTGCATCATCTTTTGCAACCCACAAATCTAGAGGTTGTAAATGTCAACCCTTTGACTTGACACAAAATTCCACATAATCTAGTTTCAGTTTACCTTTCTGACTTCATAGTTAACTCTCTAAGTCTACCATTTTGCCACATCTATAATCTTAATTTAACGTTATAATTTTTTAAGAGTCCAAGGAAGTTATGCAATGTTGTCTTCTTTCTAGTCTTAGAACCTAACTCAGTTTCAAAGATGGGAAATTATTGTTTATTAAGCAAAGTGCTTGAGAGCAGAGTGTGTGTGTATGTGTGTGTGGCAGGGAGTATTTCTGCTTTTTGGGTTGGGATTGTGTCAGTTGTGCTCACTCCAAAATAGTGGGATGAGGAGGAGAAATAACCTTCCTATCTCTACTTCTCAAGGTGGGGGTGACCCATTTGGCCCCTGCATGATAAATGGCAGAAACTGCTCAGCCTTCAAACCCTGATACTGGCAAAATAGACACTGTATGCTGAGCAGATGGGGAAGAACTGAACTTTGTAGTAGAGCCTTTGTACTGTGTTTCCTGTGTCATCCCTGTTAGTGGGTCTGTCCCAATGCAGTGCTTCGGTGACATGCTTTCTCCTTGTCTTCTCTAGGGGATTGCTAGGGACCACAGGTATAGAGGCAAATGTTTCAATCCCCTTTGCCCTTCTTTGTTCCCAGACAGTCTGTTTCCAGGACAGGAAAGCAAGAAGCTAGTTTTCAAGTGGGATTGTTAGTGCAGCATTTAACTTGGATACTGAAAATGGAGCATCTTGTGTGCTTTGATGGGCACATTATAAAGTGTTTGTGGAAGGTTTGTTTTTTAAATGTTTATCTCAATCAATTGTACCGTTCTTCCAGTTCCTTCAGTTCTTCTGACCTGATGGAGGTTAGTGGGGCCAGCTAACTGATGGAGGGCCAGGGTGTGCAAGAGTAGCTTTCCAAGGTGACTTTATTTCCTGGGGCTGTGGGTCATGTTGATGTGACAAGGGGGAGCTGATTTAGCAGCTCTGCTTCCCTACATCAAGAGGCAGAAACTCAGACAAGGAACAGTACTTGGGTTGGGCTGGGGAAGGGTTTCCTTGACATTGGTAATTGCTACCTCAGCTTCTGTCTGAGGGGAAATGTGTTCTTGTTTTTATGTCTCTGAAAAACATCTTCCCATAGGAGAAATATTGGGATATCATTACTGACAACCCAAAAAGGCTGTTATTACACTACAGGGCTGTGGAGATGACGGGAGGATTTGGAAGGGGCAAGAATATAGACAAGACCTTTTGTCATAAATCTTGTTGAACATCTGGTAACAATGGGGTCAGCTAGTACTATGATGGCTCCCCAATGTTGTGTGTAGATCAGAGGGGATATTTAATGCTAAGGTTGGAAGTCTGAGAAATGAATCCATAAGCCGATGGAGTAGTCACTGCCGAAGAACTGGCTGTTACTAGTAGTGGCCACAGGCGTCGGTTATTCTGGAAGCACATGTCCTTTATAATACTGTGTGGCTTTCCAAGCACTTTTGTAGGCATTGTTATGTCAGTAAACATTCATCAAGTATAGAACACTGGGTCTGCAGATGGACTGGTTACCTGCTTCTGGACAGTCTCTGAGTCAGTCATCTTTTGTTCATTTGTTGGTTGGTAGGGAGGGAGGCAGGTCTATGTTACTGAACAGGAATTGACTTTGAGATGTGGAACATTCTATGGAGGGTCAAACAAAATGTGTTTAGTGACCAGGGCTGGGTTGAATTCTTTAAGGCCCTCCAGTAA
>PVKC010034934.1:0-13578 GCA_004027635.1 Crocidura indochinensis
GATTTGAACCGATGACCTTTTGCATGAAAGGCAAACGCCTTACCTCCATGCTATCTCCCGGGCCCCCATATACTCTTATTCTTGTGACTATACTATTATTACAAAGTAGAATACTGGTGGTAAGGATTAATTCTAAGTTAAGAAGACTTCAACCGGGACCCGGGAGATAGCATGGAGGTAAGGCATTTCTTTCATGCAAAAGGTCAACGGTTCGAATCCCGGTGCCCCATATGGTCCCCTGTGCCTGCCAGGAGCAATTTCTGAGCATGGAGCCAGGAGTAACCCCTGAGCACTGCTAGGTGTGACCCAAAAACCAAAAAAAAAAAAAAAATGAAGACTTCAACCATTTAGATTTAAAAATTCTAGAGATTTCTTGATCTAGACTAAGATATGGACTCATAGATTATGGGTTATTTAATTTATACATAATTATTTAATTTATTATTATTCTGGTTATTATCATCATGAATATCCTGATAATCTGTTTCCTTTCAATATTGATAACTGCATAACGACTTGTCTTAAAATTGTTTTGTCCTGGGGCCGGAGAGATAGCATGAAGGTAGTGCGTTTGCCTTGCATGCAGAAGGGCAGAAGTTCAAATCCCAGAATCCCATCTGGTCCCTCGAGCCTGCCAGGAGCGATTCTGAGCACAGAGTCAGGAGTAACCCCAGAGCAGTGCTGGGTGTTACCCAAAAAAACCCCAAAAATTGTTTTGTCCTAATAGAGATGAGGTTTGGAAGGACCAGCCCACGATATGAAGCTTACCACAAAGAGTGGTGAGTCCAGTTAGAGAATTATTATGCCAACAACTATCATGATAATGGTAGTGAGTGAGAGAAATAGATTGCTTATATCGAATACAGTCAGGAGTTATGGGAGGTGGGAAATGGGGGACACCGATGACTGGAAGTTTGCACTGGTGAAAAGGGGGGGGTATCCTTTGTATGACTGAAACCCAATTACAAACATACTTGTAATCATGGTGCTTAAAAAAAGATACATACAAAAATAAAAATCATAAAAATTTGTTTTGTCCATAACTTAACTCAAAATATAAACTCACTCAATTATACAATGTATTTTATTTTTTAGTATGAACGGTCATGTTGGAGTTACATAATTAGTTGAAGAAGTCCTCTTCCTTACAGTAAAATGGGTGGATGCTCTAGACATTTCTTACCATTTTGAAAGTTCAAGGAAGTCTACAGTCTTCTCAGAATGATTCATTGCAAACACCTGACATCATGCTGAAACATTGGTTAAGAAAGGTTAGAAGTTCACTAACTTAGGAAAGAATAATTTTAACAAATTTGGTGGTTCATTTTAAATGAAAGTGTGATAAAATTGATTTATTTTTCCCTGTTTTCTATTCTTCTGTCCTATGACCTTTTAGGAAAATTTCTATATCCACAGCATAGAAGATTTCAGTTTTAACACAGATATCTACTTTACTTAGTTTGTTTTAGCACTTTTACTATAATTAATTGAGACAAATTTCAATTACACTTAAAAGCCAGAGCATAATCCAGTTTACAAAGACACTTGTGAGTGACCCTTGATCTTTATTTCAGTTAGTTATAGTTAGAATCATTCCTTTTATTTTATTACATTGACAACTATCCCAAGAGACCAGAATCACCAGTTGTGTAAGAGGTGATTTGTAGCTTCAATGAATTAGTACAACAATTTGGAGAAATCTAACATTCATAATTTTCAATGACCTTGACTCAAATATTTTAATATGTATGTATATATACATACAAAGATATATATATATATATATATATATCTTTGTAATTCTTTCTTCCATTTTCTTCCTAGGATTAACTTGACTATGCCTACTATGTTTAGCTGGCAGAATATGAAAAGATATATAAAATCGTATCTTAAACTGAGCCTTTGAGCAGGCAAATAAATGAGAGTCTTTAATGAAATAAAGGAAGCCTACTTAAAGAATCATTAGGATGTCTCACAAGCTGCTGTATGATGTTTAGTAGGGGAAGTGAATAATTTCCCTTTTTAGCTGAAACTTGGAGGAAAAATTTTAGGTAGAAAGTGGAAGATATAATTATGTGGCTTGGAATTTAGCCAGGGTGCTGGAATTCATACCTCTTCACTTTCAAGATGTGACAGACCCTCTAATTACCCCAAGTAGATCAAGACCCCAGATTTTATGTATCCCATCAAAAAGCCAACATACATTGTCATGCTCTGCTGTATTTCTCTGTATTTCCGGTTTTACTGAGTAATGTGCAGAAATCATCTTTTAGTTCCTACAGAGAAATTTTTTGTTGGGGGAATCTTGATTTACACACATGGCAAAGTAGAAATCATCCTTTCAAGGGAGATGGCTGGGGTAAGGGTACTTAGACAAAAGCTCTGAGACCATCACCTATGAGGAATCATACTGCCTGGGCTTAATATTGACTAGCGATTTACTAGCTAGAATATATATTGTGTTACAAGACTTTAACTTGATCTGTAGTTTCTTTCCCTATATTTTTTAAGTAACATTGAGCTTTTTTTGTTTTTGTTTTTGTTTTTGTTTTTGGGTCACACCCGGCAGTGCTCAGGGGTTACTCCTGGCTCCATGCTCAGAAATTGCTCCTGGCAGGCACGGGGGACCATATGGGGCACCGGGATTCGAACCGTTGACCTTTTGCATGAAAGGCTAACGCCTTGCCTCCATGCTATCTCCCGGGCCCCAACATTGAGCTTTTAAATGTGATCTAGGACATAGTTCTAAAAATGTGAACTTTGGGGGGTGGGGGATGTTGAGCCACATCGATTGACGCTCAGGGGTTACTCCTGGCTACACGCTCAGAAATTGTTCCTTGCTTGGGGGACCATATGGAATGCCCAAACCCAGGTCTGACCTGGGTCAGCTGTTTGCAAGGCAAATGTACTACATCTGAGCTATTGTTCCGGCTCTAAAAATTTGACTTTAAGCTAGAATGGACTCAATGGATCGACGACTGGCTCTGTGTTCAAGGCTTACTCCTAGAGTAATCAGGGAACCAGGGCTCAAGTCTGATTTAGTTGTGTTTGAAGTTAAGCCACTTAACTGTCCTGTACTGTCTCTAACCACAAATATTGATGGGAGAAAGGTGTTTGAGTTATACCTGGGAATGCTTGGAGTTAATCCAGGGGCATAGGACTGAACCTAGTGGTGCTCAGAGAACTATATATATTGTTCTGGGGATTTGAACCAGGGTCAAGAATGCCACAGCCTTATGCAAAGTAAGTGCCTTCCTTACCGTCTGTATATTCTCTCTGGCCCTTCATACATGGAACATAATAAGCTGGCAGTCACTGAGCACACTATGGTTATTTCTACAATATACTCTTTTATTTTTCTCTCATTTTTTTTGTTTTTGCTTTTTATTATGTTTGTTTTGTTTTGGGCCATATCCGGCTATGCTCAGGGCTTTCTCCTGGCTCTATGTTCAAGGATCACTTCTAGGAACTTTTAATCCTGGCATGAAATTGATATTCCTATGAAGAAGGGTTAATAATCCATTAATATAAATATATGTATGTATATACAAGCCAGGTTGTAATTTATATATATATATTATACACACACACACACACATATATATATATACACATATATATTATAGTTTGACCATGATGAGCTTTGTGTAGGAAAGCTAAAAAGTTTAGTTGAGGGGCCAGAGTGATAGTACAATGGGTAGGGTGCTTCTTTCTATAAGGAATAACATTTGGCTGCTATAGTTCATGCAGAGAGGAAAGTCTGCTGTCCCTCTTCTAAGGATGCCACAGCGGTATGAGCCAGGACAGGGCTAATTGGGAAATCTATGTGGCCATTATTTTCTTTTGGAGCTTGGTGGAGAAGCTGGATTGTTTTTCTGCTGGGAACATAGTAGCTGTGGTCAGGGGCTTTTAACAAATTTATTTTTTATTTATAAAAAATGCTGCAAATGGAGTTGGAGTGATAGCACAATGGTTAGTCTTGGGTTTGATCCTGTCATTCCATATGACCCCTCAAAACTGCTATGAGTAATTCTTGAGTACAGAGCCAAAAGTAAATGCTGAGCACAGCTAGGTGTGGTCCAAAAACCAAAAAAAGAAAGAAAAAAAATGCTGCATTTTTTTTTAATCCTGCAGCTCTTCTCACAGGCCAGGTATAGCTGTCTGCTCCCACTTTGAACATGTGATTTCTCCTACCATTTCTACTCTTTGTTTGTTCCTTCTAAGCTCCTGTGAGCAGAAAGAATTGGAAAGCTACACTTTTCAGGACTATGTTTAAAACAATATTTGCTTGTATAATAGAAGTAGGATTTCAATACAGAAATATTTATATTCACCAACATTCAGTTTATATGTAGAAGATAATATGAAACAGGCTACAACTCTGGGCAAAAGTTGTACAACTCTGACCATCATCAGAAGCATACAAATTGTTACTTGAGCACTTTTAATGAGGCATGAGAGAAAATGGAACATTGTCCTCCCCATTCCATAGATTGGTGCCCTGCTCTGAAGTAGCGATATAGGTGGGGATCAAGTTTTGTCCTGATTTGGAGAGACATGTTCTTTCCACCGAAAGCTATTTCCTTTCTAGAAATGCCTCTTCCTTTTTATATGCAGAATAGAAACAGAACCCTTGCCACCCTCCCTTCACCAACAAAGTTTTTATGCCAAGCACATCTTTCTGGCAAAGTATAATTGATATTCTGGAACTATGCCTGAGCTTACGATGGGGGTTAGCACTGAAACACTAGAGGGATTGAGTTACTCTAGGCCAGGACTTAAAATTTTCCACTTGCAGCCTCTTTTTTATTTTTTTTACCCCAACCCCTTTTTTGCCCAAGAAGTTCTTTTTTGTTTGTTTTTGTTTTGTTTATTTTGGGGGAGGGCTATACTCAGGGCTTACTCCTGGCACTGCACTCAGGATTTACTTTTAGTAGGCTCAGGGGACCATATTAGATGCCAGGGATCGAAGGCAAATAAACTGAGTCTTGCTGGACTGTGACCAGAGTGTTAGCACAATGGATAGGGCATTTGTCTTAAGGGAGGCCAAATTGAGTTCGATCCCTGGCATCCCATATGATTCCCACAGTCTGCTAGGGATGATTTCTGGTGCAGAACCAAGAGTTACCCTTGGATGCTACTGGGTATGCTACTCCCCAGAAAGGAGTCTTACCTGCTTTACTATTGCTTTGTCCCAAATCTAAATTTCTTATGTGACTTTAGGTATAAAATGAAATATTAACTAATGTTATCATACATTTAGTTATTTATTTTGGTTTTGGGGTTACAACCGGCAGCACTCGGGGGTTACTCCTGGCTCTGTGCTCAGAAATTGCTCCTGGCAGGCATGGGGTACCATATGGGATGCAGGATTCGAGTCTGCATGCAAAGCAACCCTTCCACTGTGCTATCTCTCCGGCCCCTGTCATACATTTATTTTAGAATAAATTTTTGTCAACCACAAGACCACCGTGAAGAAGCAAAGCTCAGGGACAGGAGAGATAGTACAGAGTTAGCATGCATGCCTGTATGTAGTCCCAGATACTGCAGGCCCATGTCACATTACAACTAGGCTAGCAAAGAATTGTTAATCTGTGTGACATAATCAGCAAGGGTAATCCTCCCCCTCTCTGCTTGGGAACTCTGCTTGGAAAATACTCAGCCCTGCAGAAAAACAAATAAACAAAACCAATAAAAAAGAATAAGAGTCTTGAGGGGTTGGAGAGATAGCATGGAGGTAAGGTGTTTGCCTTGCATGCAGATGGTTGGTGGTTTGAATCCTGGCATCCCATATGGTCCCATGAGTCTGCCAGGAGCGATTTCTGAGCATAGAGCCAGGAGTAACCCCTGAGCGCTGCCGGTTGTGACCCCAAAAAACTAAAAACAAAACAAAACAAAAATAAAGAATAATTTTCATCAGATGAAGGCATTAGAATAATCAAATTATTGTTTTAACTGCGTGGACTATCAAATAATTAAATCAAATTCAATGATGCTAATAACAGAGAAAATAAACAGAAATAAAAATTGCCCAGCCCATACAAGACTTATATACTGATGGACAAGGTGTAATTCTAGGAATGAAATATAAAGCCTGAATGTTTGATCAAGGCTTTGAAACAGGAACATAAAAATATAGAAAGGAATACATGAAATTCTGGTGTGGTCAAGGGTAAGAGAATCTTACAGTCTAGGAAAAGAGAGTATGCACAGCTACTGGCAACATAAAATGTTAGGAATGAGTCAAGTTGTAGAGAAAAGACAGGCTAAAATGCAAAACAATACACTTCAGAGAATAGTTATGGGGTGCCAGAGCCTACATCCTAACTAAGGCCCAATTTGGTCTCATTCATATAATCTTTCCCTATTTTTTTTTTTTTTTTGTTCTGCCAGGAATCTATAAAAGTTTGGCTTCCTTGCCAACCATTTGTGCTCCTGGTTTATTTCACTGTAGAAGTCAAATTGGGAAGTAGAGTGGCAGGTCCTTCAGGCATCAACCTTGAGGCTGAGCAGATGGTCAGTGAGCAGTGAGGGAAGCATTAAAATGAGCAGAGGGGCCCTGAGCACTTGGAAAAGATGCCAAAAACTGCCAAGGAAGGATGCAAAAGCACCCAAGGCAAATTGCCCTTTCACAATGCTACCAAAGTCTCATCCCTAGTTCTAGAACTATTAACTAGCTTATTTAAACCTTCCATTTAAAAACTTTAATAGAGGAGTACTCTGCCAAGTCCCATAATTCTTCTCAAAAGACACCTTCTTAAAAGTCACAGTGATGAATGTAAGTGTCATTAGTAATAAAAGTGGTGCAATGTTCTGTGAAAGCCTAAGCTTGGAAATGGGTATTTGACGTCTTCAACAATCTTGTATAGTTTTTCACAAGTCATGCATCAATAATGCATTAATAGCACTTTAGAATAACTCCAAAATGTTACCATTAAAAACAGTTGTCTGTCTTGAATAGATGTCTAATTTTGAAAGGAAATGGCTTTACTTTCAAATATGAGGCAGCTGTAAAAAATTATATGTATGTACACATTTATGTACAATGCAAACGCTTCAAAAGAATTCTCAATGGAAAAGAAATATCAATGGGTTCTTCAAAGACATCATACAATAGCCTGGTATATAGAAATAATTCGCCCACATAATATATCTGCTCATTAGTATTTTGAAAGCCTATTACATTCAATATAACTAGTGCATCCAGTTATAGAAATGTGCTTCTATATATATAAAAAACGAATACCAGTTCTTAATTCTTTCATTGAAATTATTTCAGTACACTTTAATGGAATTCATGTCTGAAGTTTAAAAAGGAATTTATCTTAATGGCAAATAATCCCTCATATATCTTTCTGTACCTTTCTTTTTGCTTATTCCTTCTTTCCTCTCTCCAATCCTTTCTCCCTTTCTCCTTTTCTATTTTTTCACCATAGCAATGTCATTATCTAGTGCAGAATCAATATAAAACAAAGAGCTAAAAATCATGCATCCAATAACTCTTTCTTGGATGTATAATTTGCCAGATTGTGTTGGAATAAGTGTCCTATATAACATACACTCTGTTGCAATGTTACTAGTGGCCTCACTATAAAAAAATACTCTCATGATTTAAAGGCCAGAGTGGATCCAGACCAGAGAGAAGACATTTCAGTAAAGCATAAACATGTCAGGGAGATATTATGTGTTTAGAATTATTTGGAATGCGACAAAATTCATGCTTGGATGGATGTGAGGATGACTTTGGTAGGCAGTGGCAATTAACTGAAGATATGTGAATGTATAGGTGCACTGCTTTGTGTTGAGAGAGGTACAGAGGGACAAAACTTATTCTAAACAAAGAGAGTACTTTTCAAAACCTCAGAGTAGAGAAGAAGACTAAAAACATGAGATAGTCTAAGAACTGTTGAAAATAGGTGAGGGCAGCGAGGACTATTTGAAGGATGAGATGAAGTGATTTTCTAATAAAAATTCATGGTCTTTGCATTTTATTCTAAGAAAAATAAAAATAAGAAAGGTTCATGGACCCACATATTTAATCATTTTATAATACTGTGGATCATTCCTATCCAGTTTCTACTTTTATTAATCTCCTTCAAGGTTCTTCTTTTTTACTTTTGCATTAAGAAATATACTTCCTTAATATTTTTTAATTTAGCCACCATAAAATTACAGTCATTCAAGATTGAGTTTCAGGCATACACTGTTTCAACACCGATCTTTTCATTGGTGTCCATTTCCTTCCACCAATGGGCCCTCTTATCATAGTTTGCCTCCCACCCATCAGTCTGACTCTATGAGAGTCACAGACACACACATATATGTCTACGTATGTGTGTGTATGGATTTATATACATATATATGACTTTTATTTTTTACTGTGCTAACCACTGTTTCTAAGTGCATCCTGGGGAAAGTCAAAACTAGTTTAGCAGCAGGAAAATAAGGAAGAATTCTGTTTGCACACTGAAAGCTATATTAGCCACAGATATTTTTCCCTTCTTCCAATGACTAAAATAAAGTTATAATACTCTGATGAAGAATCAACAGACTTGAGAAATACTTTGGAATCATAATGCAAACTATTTGAACTTTGAATTATATAATATTTGAAATTACATAAACCTTCCCCAGGCAAGGGTTCTGGAAACCGTTAGTTAGGACCTCTGTGCATATTGCAACAATTGCTGCCAGAGAAAACTCCCTCAGTAAGGGCTGGTGGACCACTGGGACAGGAAATGAGGAACTCAGGAAGGAGGCATGCAAGTTTGCACGAACACATCTGCCCAGAGATTATGAATAACTGGGGTAATGCAAAGATGAAATCATGAATTTCCATTTATTTCTATTTCTGTTCAATAAAGTTTTCACTTAAATCTATGTTTTTGAACCATACCTAATATCATAAATTTAGCTTGAGTATACTCAAATGAAGAAAGAATCAACAATGCTCTATGAAGTTCACTGCTTTGAGAAGTAATTTTTAACCTATTTTAATGGTATGGAGCATGTTAAGAAAACACTGAATATTGAATATCAGAATATGCCCTTTATATAAATATCTATTTGTGTGTATGCAATGTAATCATATATCCAAAACATTCTACCTTTAGTTTATTCTTGAAGGCTTACACATATCTACCTGTGGTTCCGCGTAATGTCAGATAAATAATGATGATAACGTTGAATAGATATACATTATAGGCCAAGCACTCAGGTGAAAAATTTCAAACTCTTAACTCACTCAGTTCTTGTAATAACTGCATAATGTTGTTACGATTATTGTTGCTTATTTAATTTATTTTTTCTAGAATTTTATTTTATTTCTATTTCTATCTTATATATTTTATTTTGGGGTGTAGTATAACTCATTGCCCAGTACTTACTCCTGACTCCATACTCAGGAATCACTTCAGGAAGGGTTCAGGGGAACATGTATACTTCCAAGCATCAACCCAAAGTTAGCTACATGAAAGACACACATCTTACATGCTGCATTATTTCTCTGGCCCACTTTAAGGATTTTTATTTATCATTTTATTTTATTTGGTTTTTGGGTCACACCCGGCAGCGCTCAGGGGTTACTCCTGGCTCTACGCTCAGAAATCACTCCTGGCAGGCTCGGGGGACCATGTGGGATGCTGGGATTTGAACCACAGTCCTTCTGCATGCAAGGCAAATGCCTTACCTCCATGCCATCTCTCCAGCCCCGCATTTTTTTTTTTATTTAACCAGTGCCTGGATTCAAACTAGAGCCTCACACATGCAAGACAAATGCTCTACCATTAAAGCATGTCTTTATTCCATTACCCCATGTTAAAGAGGAACAAAGTATCATGCATAAGATAATTCAGATATAATAGCAGAGCCATTATTAAACCTAGGCTAGCTGTCTCTGTAGTTTAAGTACACTTTCTAGATCTGTGGTCTCATTGTTGCTAAGTTTTTCAGAATAATACGCAAATAAAACCATACTCAAAAACCAGAAATAAGTCTTTATTTCTTTTGTGTTCTTCAAAGTTAAAAACAAGATAAAGTCTTAAATCATTGTATGTAAAGAATTAGAAAATGCATCAAAAGAAAATGATATCAAAACTACTTCTGATAGTGGCCGGAGAGATAGCACAGTGGTGTGGCATTTGCCTTGCGTACAGCCAACACAGGAATGAACCCAGTTTGATTTTAGACATTCTATATGGTCCCCTGAGCCTGCCAGGAGCGAGTTCTAAGTGCAGAGCCAGGAGTAACCCATGAGTGCTGCCCAGTGTGACCCCCCCCAACCAAAAAAAAAAAAACCAAACAAAGAAACAAACAAACAAAAAAACCTACTCATGATCAATTATACTCAAAGGATATTGGTACTTTGTGGTGGGTATAGTGTGGTATTATGTATAAGAAGAGGAATACAATTATATCTCCCAAATATATTCTTATAAACATCACCTTTTTAGTCCTGCCCCTAAACATTACCTTAATTAAAAATAAATAAACATTAGAGTAATGTATCCATAATCAATGATACAAGGATGAATACTAACATTGCAATGTTCATTGAATTGCTGCTATATTCAGAAAATGTTGATATAGTGTTCACATTTAGCATCTCACTTGACTTTGTGCTATTAATTCTATGTGTATAGTAATAATGTCTATGGTATTAATTCTATGAGTGTTCTATGTGTATCAGTGTGTGGTGTTAGAGATTGATCCCAAAGTCCAACATATGCAAGGCAAGTGCTTTCCCACTGATCAACATCCCTGACCTGAGGAGATTCTACTTTTTTTTGTTTGGTTTTTGGATCACACCCAGCAGCGCTCAGGGGTCACTCCTAACTCTATGCTCAGAAATCGCCCCTGGCAGGCACTGGGGACCACCGTCCTTCTGCATGAAAGGCAAACGCCTTACCTCCATGCTATCTCTCCGGCCCCATGAGATTCTTTTATCCTTCCTTTCAATAGTAGCATAATAACATTGGACAACTTGTGTGAGAAATATGGAAATTATAGCTCAATCTATTTCACCACAAATGTATGCTTTTAGTCAGTTTTCTCAATTGCCACTTCCATCAGTAAGCTTCCTCTGGATAGAAATATATATTATACTAATGTGTATTTAAAAAGTAGGCCATATTTGACATGTAATTTTATGATTGATTAATTTAATCAACAATATATTGAAAATATATTTGTATATTGATTACACATTTATATAATATGTATAGCACTCGGAGGTATACCTATACTTAGGTATTTTGGTGATGTTATGGTCATTAATTTTGCATTCCAAAAACATTAATATTAATACTATTATAATCATATCTCAAATACAATAAAAATAATAAATAATAAAAATAAAAAATAAATAAAAATAAATATAATTGTATCTCAAATATAATAAACATTTCTATAAGTTATATTTAATGGCTGTGTAGTATTGCAACAACAAAATTAGCACCACAAAATTTACTTTAAATATTCATCTGGATGGGATGAACAGTTTGAGACCTGAAGTCATAGCCCTTTATAACTGTGTGAAACAGTGTGACATTGCACATCCTGAGTGTTTAATAAACCTGAGGGAGAGACAACTGTGCTTGGTGAGAAGATGGCAGGATTGCTGATGCCTCCTGACTTCCACATGAATTTTCTGGATATGGTGTTCAGAGCCACAACTGACAGCACTCAAAGATCACTCTTGGCTCTGGGCACAGATACCGCATCTGGCGGGCTCACGGGACCATATGGGATGCCGGCGTTTGAACCCCCTTTGGTCTCTGGGTCACACCTGCAGCGCTCAGGGATTACTCCTGGCTCTGTGATCAGAAATTGTCCTGGCAGGCACAGAGGAACCATATGAGATGCCAGGATTTGAACCGCCATGCGTCCTGGATCAGTTGCGTGAAGGCAAACGATCTACCACTATGCTATCTCTCTGGCCCATCTCTTTACAAATTTAGTCTATTTCTTCTTTTGTTTGTTTGTTTGTTTGTGGGCTATATCCAGAGGTACTCAGGGGCTACTCCTGGATCTGTGCTCAGAAATCACTCCTGGCATGCTCAGGGAACCATATGGAATTGGGGGGTTTGAAATTAGTTGGGTTGGTTGTGTGTAAGGCAAAAAAAAAAAAAAAAAAACCTTTCCTGCTGTGAAAAAAAAATATTCATCTGGGTTCCAAATTTTGTTTCTATTATGAAATTCTTATTTTCATATGTATGTGTGTGCGTGTGTGTTAAGTTGAAGTGATAATATTTTTTCCAAATGTTATAACAATTAGGTTAGTATGATGACTGAAATAAATATTTCTTCAGAGAAAACCTAATAAGACAACATGATATATTATTATAATTTTTCTCTTGAGTATGGAAATAAGTCATAGACACAGATAAAATAATGGCATTGTGAAAATTTTCTCTTGTTTGTCTTCATACACTTGGCCCTACTTTACTTTTAGATATGAAAATTCTTAAGAAGCTATAATTTTGTTTGAAAACAAGATGGTTTAATTAAAAA
Source organism: Crocidura indochinensis (assembly GCA_004027635.1). Classification (NCBI taxonomy): domain Eukaryota; kingdom Metazoa; phylum Chordata; class Mammalia; order Eulipotyphla; family Soricidae; genus Crocidura; species Crocidura indochinensis. The sequence goes on from PVKC010034934.1 coordinate 12,511, forward strand.
GAAACAATTTAACTTTATGGTGCTGATTTATAGGAGAGAAGATAAGAGATAATTCCGGATTGTGAAATTATAATTATCATCCATACATTCTCAGATTTGCTTTGGGGTGGAGAATAAGATAAAGATGAAATGTTTCCATTTTATTATAATAGTAATGTATTAGTAAGGTCCTCTGAATATTTTGCTTAGACATATCTTATAGGTAACATAAATTACATGATTAAACTTGAGTTTGTACTTGCCATGGGAACACATACATATTTCCATTCCATCTTGGAAAACCTGAGGCTCAAATGTATACCTTATTAATCAAAATCCAGGTTTAATTGGGGATTTCTCCTTAATAAATGTAGAAGGTTCTGATCACTAGTGACAATAAAGTCCTTGGAAGAAGAATATCATCTCTGGGGCCCGGAGAGATAGTACAGTGGCGTTTGCCTTGCAAGCAGCTGATCCAGGACCAAAGGTGGTTGGTTCGAATCCCAGTGTCCCATATGGTCCCCCGTGCCTGCCAGGAGCTATTTCTGAGCAGACAGCCAGGAGTAACCCCTGAGCACCGCCGGACCAAAAACAAAAACAAAAACAAGCAAACAAAAAAAGAATATCATCTCTAAAGAGGTGAATCATAGGTGTTCTTCATCTCAGAGAGAAAGCACATAACTGGAGAAAGGCATCCCCCTCTGCTCTCCTCACCATGACCTTGCCCATCAAATCCATCAGACTATTTACCACTACCAATGACATCTCTCTCTTTAGAGATGAAAGTGCTATGACTAGAGAGTCTGAGCAAACTCACATGACTTACTGGATCAATAAGAAATAGATTAAGTTGGGGCCTGGGAGATAGCATGGAGGTAAGGCGTTTACCTTTCATGCAAAAGGTCATCGGTTCGAATCCCGGTGCCCCATATGGTCCCCCGTGCCTGCCAGGAGCAATTTCTGAGCATGGAGCCAGAAGTAACTCCTGAGCACTGCCGGGTGTGACCCAAAAACCGAAAAAAACAAAAGAAATAGATTAAGTTAACTCCAAAGTTTCATAGTTTAATTAATAGTAAAACCAGCAGGAAA
>PVKC010034935.1:0-13599 GCA_004027635.1 Crocidura indochinensis
GTTGTTTATATAGTTGTGTTTTGTTGGTTGTTGTTGATTTGCTTTCTTAAAGAATTACTTGTATGGGGGTTGGAGAGATAGTATTGTGGGGGTAATGTGCTTGACTTGCATGTAGCTAAGCTGGTTTTATTGTTTTGTTTCCTGGCAGCACATTCTCAGTACCATATATGATTCCCTAAGCTTTTCCAAGTATGATCTCTATATGAAAAGGCAGGATTAAACATTTTACACTACCAATACAGGCCCCAAACAATTTAAGACAATTCTAAGCAAAATAACAAAATAAGACAAATAAAAAATAACAAAATAAGACAATTTTAAGCAAAATGCTTATTATGTCCAATAATGTTTCTATTAAGCCTAACTTCCATAAAATTATTTTAAAAATTTCCAAATCATGGGTTGGAAAGATAGCATGGAGGTGGGACATTTGCCTTGCAATCAGAAGGCCGGTGGTTCGAATTCTGGCATCTCATATTGTCCCCTGAGCTGGCCAGGAGTTAACCCCAGAGGACTGCCGGGTGTGACCAAAAAACTAAAAAAAAATTTTTCAAATCAGTAGTGAAAATAAAATAGAAACACCTTTGCAAATGAGTGCAACTTCTTTTGCAAATTTGTTTTCGAGATACTTTTTGACAGGGCAAACATTAGCAGGCAAATTAGGGAAAAAGAAAGGTTATCTTTTTATGATATTATGTCACATCTTCAACTTTATAGACTTATTTCCAGAAAAAGTAAACAATGATACTATTACTTTATATAAGCTCTGAATTCTTTATCAGTTTTTTGAATGTTATGTCCATGCACTTTTATCTACAAACCTCTATCATAGTAAATTTTCCTCTCTCCACCATCCTTATATTTTCACTTCTCACTTTCTAAAACCAAGTTCTCATATTCTTATTATTAGACTATACCCAAATATTATAAGGCTTCCTCTTAATTGAGTGGTAAGAAATGTGTCCAAAAGCAATTTCCTAATTCCATTCCAATTTTGGTTCTCTTTTTACTTTCCCTTGTTGGAAATCTGCATTGTAACATAGTTGTCATTTTGCATAACTTATCTCTCTCACTAATGGTCAATTTAATTGGACTGCAGTAAATTATTAGTTGATTTGAAAATCTTTCTGTTCAATGTGATTAATGGTTTTGTCTGACATTTATGACTCTTTTCCTTAGATACCCAGTGCATATCAGTTAATTCAAACTTGATTAGGATGTTTAAAATGTAAAAAGATAGCCAAGATTTTAATTAAAAATTAATCAAATTCAAGACAAAGGATTAGATAAAAATTAGTAAAAAGAATAAAAAAGGATAAAGGAATTACTTATGTTTTTGTCTGTCAAATGAAACACAGTTCACTTTACCGCAATTCACTGAATTTCAAGTCAGAAAGATAAAGCCACTTTGCATCTGACTTGCAAAATAACACATAAAACTCTTGAATTAAGTTCAGATGAAACCAGAAAGTCAGTGTGAACACAATTATTTTCTTTTTTCTGAAAATCAGTCCTGCTCAATAGACATGCGTTATTTCCTCTCTTGCCAAACTTCTTGCTGAGTCTGCTGTCTGGTTGAGTTTAATTTAAACCAAGTGAAATTCAATGAACTGAAATGGAAATGATACTGGCAAGAGGAACTGTAGGAACTGTACCCTTCTTTTTTTTTTTTCGGTTTTGGGGTCACACCGAGGAGTGCTCAGAACTTACTCTTGGCTCAGTACTCATGTATCACACATGTCAGTGTTAAAGGTATCATATGTGATATTGAGGTTTGAACCCACGTCATGCACAGGCAAGGTGAGTATTGGATATGAAGGTATCCAAAAAATAAGTAAGTTTAGCTAGAGAGTTTATAGTACATGGAAAGTGGTAGAAAGAGATGATTTAAAGACTCTTAATTTAAATTACCTGAATGCAGGTATCAGTAAAGAATACTTTGCAGATGGGGTCCATATTTATTCTTTTGTCTGCCATCTGTCCCAGAGGAAGACAATTTACAGAAACTTTGCCCTTTTGAAATGTAAAGACCCACCTAGGCTTGATTAATTCTGATTAGATAGGTACTTTTGACTTTTAACCATATAGGCCCTTCCTCCTATGTTGATTGACACTGAACAGTAGATAGTAGTGTCGCTCCTGGCAGGCACGGGGGACCATATGGGGAACCGGGGGGATCAAACCGTGGTCCGTCCTAGGTTAGCGCAGGCACCATATCTCCAGCGCCACCGCCAGGCCCCCTATCTTATTTTCTTAATCCTTATTGTTCCCCGTTTCAGCTCCATTTACACAGGGCCGGATACCAGCAAGTGACACATGAAGAGATGAGTGTTCTCCCTGCCACAGTATTGCTATGGCCCTGGAACTCTACCTTTTCTTAGAGAAAGAACTCAGAAAGAAAAAATATTTAGAAAATAACTTAGTGTGGGGCCAGAGCAGTGGGACAAGTGGTAGGGTGTTTGCCTTGCATGTGCTAACCCCAGCGTCCCATATGGTCCACCAAGCCAGGAGCGATTTCTGAGCCAGGAGTAACCACTGAGAGTCACTGGATGTGGCCCGAAAACCAAAATAACAACAACAATAAGACAACTTAAAGGGGCCATAGCGGTAAGGTGTTTGCCTTACACACAGCCAACACAGGATGGACCCAGTTCAAATCCCAGCATCTCATATGGTCCTCTGAGCCTGCCAGGAGTGACTACTGAGCTCAGAGCCAGGAATAACTCCTGAGCACCATGGGCACAACCCCAAAACTAAAACAAGCAAACAAACAAAAAAACCAACAACTTAGAGAATTTCAGATATTTTAGAACAGGTGCATGATGTTTCTAAATGGTGGCTTTAAGGGATATCGGTTAAGAGTATTCAAAATGACTGTCTCTTATGCTCTGAGGTAAGTCTATTCACCAATATTTATTTAATTTTTATCTACTACAAAGTCACAGTTATTAGTTATTATTTACTTTTATTAGGGCCACATGCAGTGATGTGCAGAGTGACTCCTAACTCTGATCTCAGGAGTCATTCTTGGCAGTGCTCTGGGGACTTTGGGGGTGGTGTCTGAAGATTAAATTTGGGTCATCTGTGTGCAAGACAAGTATGCTACCCACTGTACTAAATCATCAGGGATTGGCATGATTACTTTTATGATAAAAAGCTAGAGCTTCACTTTGATTTATAGTTAATACAGTGAGAATTGCTTATTCCAACCTCCTCATTTCTATGAGTAAAGGTTTATTTCAGAGAAGCATTCTAAATTAAATCTTAAATAAATCAAATCTGTTAAATATCAAATATTAGGATGGTCAGTGTTAATATTAGTTTGAGTGTTCCTTGGAAGAGCCATTATTATATGGTCTAATATTAAGCTGCCCTTTAAAATAATCTACTTTTATACCATAATTTCAAATCTTTATAAATGTGGTCAGGAACTGCAACAATATATTTTTAGGCAAAATTTATATGAAATATTATTTTATAGATTTCAGTGTTTTTTTTTTAAACTTTACTTATTGGTTGGTTTGTTCTTGGGCCACACCTAGCGGTGCTCAGGGGCTACTCCTGGCTTCTGCACTCAGAAATTGCCCCCTCCCCAGCAGGCTGGGGACCATAAAGGATGCAGGGAATCAAGCCACGTCCCTCCTGGGTTTACTGCACGCAAGGCAAAAGTTCTACTTCTGTGCTATCTCTCTGGCCTCTCAGTGTTCTATTATTATAAATATTGATAGTTACAGCAATGAAAACATAATCAAATTCTTTATGATTCTTCTTTGAAGTAATTAGATCAGTGAGTAGTTCATTAAGCATTTATAGTAAGATTAAACTAAGGATTAAATAAATATAAAAACACCAAATAATTATTTATTGTCTGCATGTTACCGTGTCTAACTTGCTTTCAGACTTTGTGTTCATATTCAAATTTGGTTTTCATCTTAAATAGCAGGCTATGGGGCACAGCTACAGTACCGGGGTAAGGTGCTTACTTTGCTATGGCTGGCCAGACACAATCTCCACCACCAATCTAATTACCCAAGAACAGTAGAAGTGTTCTTTGAGCACAGAGAAAGTGATGATTAAAAGCCTTAACCACCACCAGGTGTGACCTCAAAACCAAAACTAATAAACACAAAAAGCAGTCATCAGACTAAAGGGCAAAAACATTCTGGTTAGATCCCTGGCACTACTTGATCTTCAAACTTCTCTGGGGGTAGCCCTGAATCCTTGAACATTCCCAATAAGGTCTTGGTAATTCACAGTAATGCAGGACCTTGGTAGCACTGAAACCTCGGGCCCTTTCATGAAACACCAGTTGGGTTGCCTGAGAATCACTATGAAGGGCATTTTGGGATCCTGAGCACCGTTTGGAGTTGCCCCCAAATGAAAAAGCAAATGAAAGAGTGCATGTACTATCATTTACTAGCATAATAGATAAATAAGTTATTGAACTATAAGAAGTACACAATGAAAATAAAGTGTTGTCCAAGGTGTTTAGAAACTAGCATAAATTGACTATCAATATCTAGATGTAAAATAGTGGAGCATTAATACAGTACTTACGGCATTTGTCTTGCATACAGACAACCTGGGCTTTATCCATAGGACCCTATATGGTCCCCCAAGCCCACCATGAATGATCCTGAACATAGCCAAACATAAGACCTGAATACTGCTGAGTATTAATCAAAAATAAAACAAAAAAAAAGTGATTCATTACTGTTGTGTATATAAACATTATTATATTACTGACCCTTCCCTGATCTGTGATTGTGCCCTGCCCTAGGGTGTGACCTGGCATTCTGCCCCCACCCTGGAGTGGTACCTGATTCTACTTCCACCATTGGGTGGGACCTGATTCTGGGGCATAAATAGCAAGCATCTGTGGAAGGCGGGGAGCTGTTTTTCTTCCTGGCCTATTCCTAGGCTTTTTGGGGCTTCGGCCTCTTCAAGGAATAAAGAGCTATTTTCTTCAGAAGCCTGGTTGCCTTTTGACTTTCTTCCCTCCGCATTCACCTCAGAACCGCTGGTTGAGCAGGGTGCCAGGCACGTTCTCCGAGCTGGAGGGGAAAGACCTCATTCTCCATCCCTCCATCAGTGAACCTCTTCAGGGGCTGACTTGCTACACATTACGCTAGCCAGCATTATGGAAATCTAATATGCTCAAGGAGTAGGAGACTCCTAACTATAATAAAAATAAATAACAATTGAAAAAGACAGATCACTTAATCCTTTGCCCTAGCTTGAGAAATGTGGAAAATAAGTGAGAGTGATTGAAATGACAGAGATACTTCCTCTCTTATTAAAGTAATAGGAAGGTATATGATTCATTTCTCTAATAAGGCCTAACATAATGACAAGCATTTATCTGCTTACTCCTCTATGATTTTGGAGGGTCTTGTTGGAGAAACCTCACCTCTGTTTCATATGAGGTGAGTGATAACTCCTGAGGTAGTGATGTGGGATGGGAAAATCCACCCTCCTATGAGGGTGCTCTCTCCTCATAGTAACTGAGCTCTGAAGTAAAGGAATCCAAGAGCTGGTATTATAAAAGAGATATGATCAGAGTGTAGAGGCTGCATTGATAGCATAGTGGGCAGAGTGTTTGCCTTGCATAGAGCCAACTCAGCACCTAATATGGCCCCTTGTGCCTGCCAGGAGTGATCCCTGAGAGCAGAGCCAGAAGTAAGCCCTGAGCACCACCACTAGGTGTGGCATGGCCCCAAACAAAAAAGATCCACTGTGCAATGCTTATCAAGCTTTTACTTGCTTACTGCGAGTGCACAAAGTGAATTACATGAACCTGGCTGGACTCTATGGAGGAGAAAACCATCACGTAAGGATCTGAATACTGAAATGGAATCTGGTTCATTGGAACCAAAGTAACAAAATCAAATAATCAATCCTTTGAAATACTAGTAATATTTTATTAAGATCTTGGAGAGATACAAAGGATTCGTTATTCTGAACAATCACTTGCTTAGGGTATTTATTATAGCTGAAAATCAGACAAATATTTTCAGAACTTTACTAATCATGAAGTAGTCAGCTAAGGTTGCAGAAGGGACTCAGTGGGAGAGGCCTTTAGCACAACGCTGCAAATTCTTTTCTTGCAATAATTCTACAATCAGGTACAAGTAGTGACATTTTTCAACCAGTTCAGGGCAGTTTCACTTAGTGGTGTAAAGAAGCAATTTGGCAGATTGTGGTATATCTTCTTGGACAAATCACTCATCATGTTAAGTTTCATTCCCTTTATTTCTCAAACAAGAGATATGTTACAGTTCCTATCAACTCTTAAATTTTAATATTTAGTTATTTATTATAATTCTCATGGTATACCTTCTAATGAAAGGTGACTGCACTTGTGTGTTGGTGATTTTACCCATCACTGTAGTTTATTAATTCCAATCCTGAAAGGGAAAGTAGAGTTAAAACACAAAAAGTCTTTTGTAATTGATGAGTTTTAAAAAGTGCAAAAGCATAAACTCAGCAGATAGTTGTTTTAACATGCTTTTAAAAAATGCTTATTTTTCTCCATCTTTCTGAAATAATTCTCTGGATTTAAGTGAAAATGTCACAGATTTAACAACAGAGAAAACTGAAAGTGGTATGATGTATAATATATTTAATATCACATACAAATGTCATGTGGTATGATATACCATATATAATATCATATGTAATATATCATGAATGAAACTCAGGGCCTGACACATTCACGTCATCATCTCTGTTGATTCATTTTTGGTTTTGTTTTGGGATCACACCCAGCAATACACAGGGACCAATTAATCCCTGAAGAACTGAGGCAGCCATACAGGGTACCAGGGGATTGAACCCAAGTCTAAGTCTCTAGCATATGGACACTGAACTATCTCTCTAGTGGCTAATTTTTTTTTGTTTGCTTTTGTTTTTGGGTCACACCTGGCAGCGCTCAGGGCTACTCCTAGCTCTACATTCAGAAATCGCTCCTGGAAGGTTCAGGGGACCATATGAGATGCTGGGATTCGAACCAGTTTCCATCTGCACGCAGGGCAAATGCCTCACCTCCAAGCCATCTCTCCGGCCCCTATTCCTTATTTTTCTTAACAAATATATTTCTTGAACTGAGTCCATGAAGTTAATTGAGGATTATTTTGAGTTTGAAATTCTCTCTCTCTTTTTTTTTTTTTTTTTAATTCTTGGTTTTTGGGTCACACCCGGTGACGCTCAGGGGTTACTCCTGGCTATGCGCTCAGAAGTTGCTCCTGGCAGGCACGGGGGACCATATGGGGAACCGGGGGATCGAACCGCCGTCCGTCCTAGGTTAGCACAGGCACCTTACCTCCAGCGCCACCACCCGGCCCCTTGAGTTTGAAATTACTCTGGACATTTCTATTTGTTCTCAATCAAGTACTGATTTGTGAAGTAGAGGCATGAGTTCACGTCAGCCAACTCTCAACTGTAAAACTTGGTCACCTTCTTAATCAGTTAAATTATCATACAAGTAGCTAAAACATTAAAGCAAGTTAAGAGAAGTGGCATTTTTTGTTTGTTTGTTTTTGGGTCACACCCGGCAGTGCTCAGGGGTTACTCCTGGCTGTCTGCTCAGAAATAGCTCCTGGCAGGCACGAGGGACCATATGGGACACTGGGATTCGAACCAACCACCTTTGGTCCTGGACCGGCTGCTTGCAAGGCAAACGCCGCAGCGCTATCTCAGAAGTGGCATATTTACCTTTCATTAGAGATTGGCTTCTCCTCCTATGACCACTCACTACTGATTCTGAGGTATTGCCTGTCATTGGTGAACAGAAAGGACTTTACTCTTAGATACTCAATAATCCTTAGAACTCTAGCTATTTTCATACCACTTTCACTTTTTTCTGTTGCTAAATGTGAGACCCTTTCAGTTATATCCAAATACACTTATTCAGAAGGATGGGGGCGGGGAAATTTTTTAAAGAAGCATTTTTGTTTTTGTTTTTGTTTTTTGGTTTTTGGGTCACACCCAGCAACGCTCAGGGGTTACTCCTGGCTCTATGTTCAGAAATCGCCCCTGGCAGGCTTGGGGGACCATATGGGATTCCGGGATTTGAACCACCGACAAGACAAAAGCCTTATCTCCATGCTATCTCTCTGGCCTAAAGAAGCATTTTAAAACAACTGTCTGCTGATATTCTGGTTTTGCAGTTTTTAGAATTCACCAATTACAAAAGACTTTTTTTAAATTTTACTTTCACTTTCAGGATTGGCGTTAATTTACTTCACTTCCCTGATGGCAGCGTCTGGAACAGGATTAATAAAACAAAGGAACACCTATTCATCTTCAGAGTAAGTGAAATTACATATTGTAAATTGTAATTTTTAATGTGTGGTTTACAGATAGATGAATGATTGTTTTAATAGGCATAGACTCTTGCTTTGGGTAAAGCAACTTTGGTTTTAGCCTTTGCTCTTTCCTTGATCTGGGACTTCCATTCCCATCAGAATGGTTTACCGACAAAGGAAGAACAAAGACATAATATATCATGGGAATAAAGTAATTCTGTGGACAAGTTCTAGCAACAATTTCTAATTAACAGGATAAAGCATTTTGTGCAGCAATTATAGATTTTCCTTTGCAGATTCTGCACCTGGAGAAGTCCATTGCCACAGACAAGGAAATCATTTTGCAACAGCTCTATAAAGGCATTGCCTTATTAATACAAAGTCCCAGTCCCATGAGGTTTAAATAATTTTTCTTTTATTTTCAGTTTTGTTAGCTGGAAAGGAATAGTGTGTCTTTAAAAAAATGTTTACAAAGGAAAGAACATTGAAGGAGCTCCTGTTAGTACATAAATAATTTTCTCCAGTAAAGGAGAATAGGGGAAGATGGAGACTGAAAATACATATCAATATATTTATGTAGGGGCCCGGAGAGATAGCACAGCGGTGTTTGCCTTGCAAGCAGCCGTTCCAGAACCAAAGGTGGATGGTTCGAATCCCGGTGCCCCATATGGTCCCCTGAGCCTGCCAGGAGCTATTTCTGAGCATACAACCAGGAGTAACCCCTGAGCACAGCCGGTGTGGCCCAAAATCAAAAAAAAAAAAAAAAGAGATTAATATATTTATGTTGAAGCAACTTATGTATATTCATATATATTATTGTAAATGGTGATCAAAAATTAGCATGAGCAACTATGGATTATTCAGATAAAATGAAAACAGCCATGGGTAGTAAGATACTAGTTTTAGCAAGTTGCTTCCTAATGACCCAATTGCAAATGGATATAGTTAATAAATTAGGGGAAATGTATGAACAAAGACATATAAAACTCAGTTTACTCTGAGTAATGTTTCCAATCTCCATGTGATGCAATATTGTCTCCTTCTTGGACAAAAAAAAATGTCGTCATATTCATCTTGAAAAGGCTTTCCAAAACATCCAACGTGGCGAGTCAATTTACTAAAATTCTTTTTAAAATTCTTTCCTTGTTTATTTTTATATCTCAATTAACATTAATTTTTCTCTACTCTCATTTTATACTGCAGCTATAGTTTTATTTCTTTTCTGGAAAACTTTCTAGAGCATTGTTTTCATATAGGTTGCATAGCTGTAAACCTATTGAGACTTTAATATCTCAACATACTTTTCCCTTTACCTTTAATTGTCAGTTGAATATAAAATTTAGGTGAAATTTGAAAGTTTATTACTATTGTTACCCATACAAAGTTTTCTTGATTGTTTTTAATATAAATGAAATTAAACCAAAGTAAACTTGACTAGAAGAGCAGACAAAATGGCTAGTCAGTTCAGTTATATGTCAAGGGATAGAATTGAATTTGTAGAATTGAGAGATAGCACGGTAGGTAGGGTGCTTGCCTTGTATGTGGTGAACCTGTTTTGAACCCTGGCATCTCATATGATCCCCCAAATCCAGCAAGGTTGGAAGGAGGACAAAATTGGTGGTGGGAATGTCCCTGATTCAATGTCACTATGTACCTAAAATATTACTGTGAAGGATTTGTAATCCACTTTGGTCAAAATAAAAATTATTATCAAAAATAAATTGCCAAAATGGGGAAAACAAACAGTAATTCTGAGTGCAGATTTGAGAAGAAGCCCTGTGCATCACCAGGTATAGTCACAAAACAAAAGAAAACAAAAAGAAGAAACTGTCGCGGTGAACTTCATATATCATATACAGTCTATGAAAATAATCCTAACAGAAAGATGAATTGTAATGATATTTCTAAGAGCTCCAAGATAAAGAAATAGCATCAAATTAAGTGAAAGTTTCTCCAGGATTGGTGAGATGACATAAGAAAAGGGAGCATATGGTTTGCATAAAGTGGGTATGTGATTGATCTTGCACTGCACAGTACTCCAAGAGTAGCACAATACCAGGAGCAAACTCTAGCATTGAGTCCCAAGTACCACTGAGTGTAGCAAAAACTCAAATAAACAAACAAAATGTTTTAATAGGACAAGGAGAGAACACTGGGGTAGGGCCCATGATGTTCTAGACTCTGATTTGATTCCTGGGGCCATATGGTCCTCTGAGTATCATTGAGTAGCCCAGATGCCCCCATCACTGTAAACAAATCTAATTGTCAATTGCATTCATAGGGCCTGAGCAGTACCATTTCCTAGGGGTACTGAAACAGTTGCTGGAAGTGCTCTCTAGGTCCTCTGAGCACCACAACCCTCCCCTCTAAAAAAAGTTAGTTTTCTTTTGGCATATTTTTTATTTGGAAGTAATCCAGCATTCTTCTCTTTAGGAGGTTTAGAATTTGGGGGAGGGTGTTAAATGATCATACTTCTGAAACAGTAAGATTCTTCATGTATATGTATATATATATACACACATATATTTAAGATTAGTTCTTACTATTAATTCCAAGCTTTAGACTAAAAGATAATTTGTTTGTTTTTGGGTCATACCTGGCAGCGATCAGGTGTTTCTCTTGGTTTTATGCTCAGAAATCACTCCTGGCAGGTTCAAGGGACCATATGGGATGCTGGGTTTTGAATCACTGACCTTCTGCATGCAAGGCAAACACCTTACCTCCATGCTATCTCTCTGGCCCCAAAAGATGATTATTCTTACTGCTAATTTCTTATCAATATAATTTTAAACATCCTAGTTTACCTCAAATTGCCATCTAAAAATAATTCACTCTTTAAAACATATCCAGAATTTTTATGTCATGACTTTTAATTCTCATGGAAAAAAAAATTTTTTTTTTTTTGGTTTTTGGGCCACACCCAGTGACGCTCAGGGGTTACTCCTGGCTATGCGCTCAGAAGTCACTCCTGGCAGGCACGGAGGACCATATGGGAACCAGGGGATCGAACCATGGTCCATCCTAGGCAAGGCAGCAGGCACCTTACCTCCTGCGCCACCTCCCGGCTCCCAAAAAAAATTAAATATAATTATTATTAATTTACCACCATACATTGTGGGTGTTTCAGTTTAGTTTAAATATATGTAAGTAAATTGGCATGAACAAACATACCAAAGAATAAGATACTGGGTACAAATTCTACTATAGCTAAGTTGTGGGGGCCGAAGCTATAGCATAGTGGGTAGGGTGCTTGCTTGCATATGGCTCACCCAAGTTCAATCTGTTTTGCTCCACAGTCCCCAAAGCCTGCAAGGAGTAATTTCTCAGCATAGAACCAGGAATAATCCCTGAGAGCCAGTGGAGTGGCCCAAACTCCACTCACAAAACAAATAAAATTAAGGAAAAAATTTTGTATAAATAAAGAGAATGGTGGTTTTCTTGACTAGCTAACTTCCTATGGAAATCTATTCATCCAATATATATTATTTAATAATTAGCTATGGTTTACTTTTTCTTCTAGCACAGATAACACTATAAAGGATAAAAACAATCATAAGCTTTACTCTGATAAGTATCTATTCCAGTAAGGAGGGATAATTAAGTAAGTAATAACCAACATCAGATCATTTCCATTAATAATTACATGGAGAAAACACTGTACTAAAGAAAAGCAAAATGTAAATCATTCTTCTACTGCGAGATCGACTTTAAAATTACTTAATGGACTGGAGCAATAGCACAGTGGTAGGGCTTTTGTCTTGCACACAGTCTAGCCAGGACAGACCCTAGTTTGATCCCCGGTGTTCCATATGGTCCCCAAGTCTGCCAGAAGCTATTTCTGAGTGTAGAGCCAGGCATAACCCCTGAACACTGCTGGATCTGGGCCAAAGAATAAAATAAAATAAAGTAAAATGAAATGAAAATTCATAATAAAAACAACGGGGAAAAGTAGAGCACTCAGACCAACACATAAAATTATAAAATTTTGATTTCTTTAAGAAAGACACAGAAGCACTAAAGAAAGACCTATTCAAAATAATACTTGGGGCCAGATATATAGTTTACTGGTAAAGTGCACTTCATGTATGTAAGGAACCTTGGTTCTATCCCTGGTACTCCTCCACTAGCCCCAACCCAACAGATATACTCTAAATGTTGTTTTATGTACAATACTGTTAAGATTTATTTCCTTAAAATTTTCCTTAAAATTTATTTCCTTAAAACTTTTGTCCAATAAGCACTGGTTCCTTTCATTTAAAAAATGGTATTTAGATACCAAGATATTACACTAAGTATGCACTTTATTTCCAAGTCATCTCATGTGACAGAGTTAAGAAATATGTTCCTGGGGGCCGGGTGGTGGCGCTGGAGGTAAGGTGCCTGCCCTTACCTGCGCTAACCTAAGACGGACCACGGTTCGATCCCCCGGTTCCCCATAGGGTCCCCCGTGCCTGCCAGGAGCGACTTCTGAGCGAATAGCCAGGAGTAACCCCTGAGTGTCACCGGGTGTACCCCCCCCAAAGGAATATGTTCCTGTATACCAGAATATGTATACTGTATCTAAGTTTATTTCTTTACTCAACCCCATGTATGAACATGAGTTCTACCGATATTTTCAATCCCATCCAATAACTTCTGCCATTTTAACTTTTTAAAAATTTATTTACTTGGCTGTTATTTATTTATTTAGTTTTGAAATATTGATGATGTAACATCTAGAACAAAAATTATATATAAAAATATAGAGATATTTAAATTTTCTTTCATCCTCATAAAATCTTGAAAGATATGAAGGAGCTACTATAATGATTTCTGCTTGCAGGATAAGGATACTAAACCTTGGGCATGAATGACCCTTTCAGAGAGTAAAGTAGAGGATTCAGTATCAAACATAGGCTACAATTTCAGGCTCGAGGGATAGTCCAGTTGATTGGGCAGTTGTTTCGCATGTGGCCAACCTAATCCTAAATGGTCATATGGTCATATGCAGCTCATATAGTCCCCAAATCTCTCCCGGAGAAATCCCTTAGTGCAGAGCCAGGAGCAATCCTTGAGCATTGCTGGGTTTGGCCACCCAAACTAACCAACAAAATCTCAGTATTCTAATTCTACTGATCTGAAGTCAATATATAATGTAATCACAGAACAACAAAAGATGTTTATTGACCTAAGGTTTTCTGAATTAGTCCAAAAACCATAAAACATAAAAATTTAAGGGAACCTATGACGTCTTATATTACAAGATTAAGAATTTTGCCTAAAGTTGGTGAGTAAATTGGATTTTTTTTTTTTT
>PVKC010034936.1:0-13590 GCA_004027635.1 Crocidura indochinensis
AACAAAAAGCAATTTAGTACTTAATTAAAGTTAAGGCTGGAAACCTCATGGATATGAGGAAATTATAGGGAATTGGTACATATTTACAGTGTAAAATGAATTTTGGGTAAATAATGTACAGTATGAAGACTATGAGAGTCATACTCTGTTTTATATATAAATTGATAATATAGTTAATCATAAATATCATTATCATACACAGCATGGTAACTGTGTAGGCAATGGCTTCATATAGGAATCCAACTTTGCTAATTTTTGTAATAATTTTTATTGAGACCAATGTGAATTACAAGTATTTCACAGTTATAGTTAAGGTACATACTGACAGTGAATTAAGGAAATTCTCATCACTAGTGTTCACCTCCCACCACCCATGTTCCAGCATGCTTCCCCTGTGTCCACACAGCCTACTGGATTGTTAGTGTAGCAAGTCCCTTTTGTGTATAGCTTGACATAGTTTTGGTCTCTTGATTTTATTTTCATTGACTGTGATTTGGGTATTTAGAGCTGATCTTTTTTAATTTTTAATTTCTACTCAATGTTCATGAGACTGCTTGCCCCGGCTACCATCCACTTTTTATTTTTCGCAATTTATGAGGCAGGACAAGCAGATTCATGTTCTATGGTTTTGTTGAAAAAGAAAGAAAATAAAAGAAATGAGCCCCTGTGTAGAAGCTATGAATTTAAGTTTAAAAGAAACAATAAAGAAAAGGCAAAAGAAAAAATACAAAGCAAAACAACACCAGATTTTAAAAAAAAAATAGGAGGGGGATCTGGCGTAGCCAATGTTTTTGAGTTTTTTGGTTTTGTTTTGGGGCTTTTCTGTGTTTGGTTTTTGCATAGGAACAGTAATTGTAGAAATTAGAAATGAAAGTCCCTGGGCCTAAGAGATACAGAGTTTCTCCATCCTTGAAGTATACTCTATTGGGATCAACTTTAAGCTAAGGCCATGCTCATGATAGATCCCCGAATTTTTGTTTGTTTGTTTGTTTTTTATGGTGCCAGGAAATGTTTTGCTTAGTTGTGGCTGTCAAGGTTAGTCTTCTGTAAATAGAGATCTTGGTTTTTTTGCACAGGTCAAAGGACAAAGTCTAGGATAGAGTCTTTCTTTATGATTCCAGAATCTGCTCAATCACAGTTGATGCATTCAGTCTTCTGCAATTAGTAGTCTTGGATTTTGCACAGTGTCTTTTGATTTCATCTCACCGTTAAGTGATAAGGTTGGGGAACCTGTCCTTAGATCAAGTTGTTGCTGTTTCCTTGATATCAGGATGTCATATGCACGTAGCCTGACACAAGTTGGTGCCACAGTGGTATTAAGGATATCCAAAAGAGGAGGGAGGTTTTTGGTTTCTAGTGCTGGTGCAGAAAACTATGTCAGTTCTAAAATTGGGATCCAGGGTTCGGAATCAGAGTCAATGTCCAATCTCGTGCTGGCTAATTTGAGTCCCCATGGCAATGTTCAGGGTGTGAAGTGCATCTGTATTATAAAATTTAAAAGTATTTATCCCTAGTGGGTGGTAATTATTTAATAAAATATTACAAGTTTATAAAATATTCCATTGTATAGCTTAAAACTAATATAAGATTATATAAACAATTTCTCTGTCATGCTAAAACATATATGATTATAACTTATAAAAACTTATAATAGCATATAACTATGATTGTAAACTTATAACTGGATTATAAAACAATGAAAACATAAAATTATAAAATTGTGGATAATTGATTCTATTTATTAATAAATTTATTTTATATTTAGCATTTTACTTTATGTAAACAAACATACCATGGGACACTTTCCCAAATTGCTAAAATATTGAGGTTACATTTATATCATTATCTAGAGAAAAATGTATGTGTAATTCATTAAAACTAACACAAAATCATAATAATACATATTTGGAAAACAGTGATATGAGCATAACTTTCTTCTTTACCTAAAAGTTCTATTTTAGTCCACGTATTTACCTTACATAAAATCATAAAGAATTGCAGATAATATGCACACTTTAAATAATTAATTATAATCAATAACAAAATTATGCCATAACAGTATCAGACAATATAGGATTCCTCCAAATATAATGCTTTTACATGATCAATTATTCATAATAATATTTTTATTTGAATTTAAAGGTATACTTTTCTATCCAAACTTTAGTTACAGGGGCTGGAGAGATAGCATAGAAGTAGGGCATTTGCCCAAATGGTCACCTGAACCTGCCAGGGGTGATTTCAGAGCGTAGAGCCAGGAGTGGCCCCTGAGCATTGTCAGGTGTGACCAAAAAAACAAAAACAAAACTTTAGTTACTGATTAATAGATCAATAACTTTAGAGAGAAATTTATGGTCATCCAAAAGGTCAAATATTGATCAGGAAATAGTAATATTCACCACATTGTAAAGTAAAAGATGAGTGTATTGGCACAATTTTTAAATTTACTCTGCAGTTAATGCAGAATCACAAAACAATTAGTGAATGAAGTTTAAAAGTATGGCTAATTTAACTAATTCTTGATGAAGCCTAATAAAACTGTCAGTGTTGATGAACTCAAAGAGATTTTGTACACTAGTAACTATTATAGTCAGATTTTTTTCTTTCCTTTTAGTATTGAATTTGTCGTTGAAATAACAGGATCTAGTAATGTTATGCCAAAATATGCTTTTTCTTTTTTAATTCTTGAAATAAAATTTGAACTTTAACTAATAGAATAAAGATATTTGTTACTGAGCATACACTATAGGCAATTTAGTCATTGTTCATACAGTTTGTAAGAAAAATTTTCTTAGAGTATTTAAATAAATAGACTTTTAATTTATAAATGATTAAGTCCTTATTACTCCTATAGTATAAAAATCAATCATTAACTATATTTGTGATATATAAAATCATAATGCGATTTTATCAAGTATTTCCATAGTTGAAATGACAAGGATGGTATGTAGAGGACACAGATTAACAAACTGTGACTTCAAAAGGTTAAAGAAAAAGGTCTGTGTCTTCTAAACAATGGTTTTGAAGTCTCTAGCTAAAGGTCAATCCACATTATTCATGAGTTTTATGTATTATTCATTAAATGTTTTTGCTTGTCAAAGAAAGTATGTATTTTAAAAAAGATTGCTATAAAATATATTCATTATTCTAGGAGAATTCTACTTCCCGCAGAGCAAAATATATTTGTTTCTACTGTATAAAACTTAAAACATATATGTGAATATAGGCTTTTATACTTTAAAGAAATGAAAAACATTCATCCTAAATAATGAAAACATGCACAACTTTGTAGAAATTTATCAATTAGTTAAAATATTTCAGCAAGATTTAGTATGATCCTTGGCCAGAATAGATAGGGTGTTTGCTTTGCATGCCTTCTGCTTGCTTCTTTTTTTTTTTTTTTTATCTCTGGCATCTCATACGGACCTCCAATACCCAACACAATTAAGTAGCACAAGAGCCAGAAGTATCTCTGAGAATTGTCATGTGGGGCCAAATACAAACAAATGATACATATTTATAAAGATTTTAGTTCATAGTTATAAGTAATATTTACCTGTTCTTTACTATGTATTAACATTTTATGCAGATATCTAGAAACAACTGTGAAAATATGTTTATGATATCATTGTTAAAAACTATCAAAACAAGCCCAACTAAAATGACTAATTATCTTGGTTCCCAGTTTCTACCATAAAAATTACCTTTAGTTTTTACAAATTTGTCTAATATATTATTTATAAAGTGGTAGAAGTAAAATTATTGTGAATAGTTGCAAATTGGGGAATATAATAACTTCAAACTAAAATATACTTTAAATATTAATAATCCAAAATTTAAATGCAAATATTTCCATGATTAGTATAATTTGATTAATTTTAAAATATTTGTATATACATACACTGAACTTGGATTATTATATTTTTCACTACATACTATGTCCAGAATTATGAAAATAAACGTTTTAATTTGCATTCTGAACAATTGCTGATATGTTCATTCCATAAAATATGTGAACATTCACTGTATATTATTTATATATGTTAAATCAAGAAAACAAACATATATTTCTGTATTTCATAGTGAAGTTTCCAAATTTGTGTATGAAATTTATTCTAACAAGAGAGGTAATGTTTATATTGGATTTTTCCCAAGTTTATATTATGAAATGGTAAACTGCAAAAGTGATAGTGACAGTAGGCAAGATCTCTGTTGGTGGGGCCAGTGATAGAGTGGTGGCACAGTGGTAAGGCCTTGCATACGGCTGATCTAGGACAGATAGCAGTTAGATCTCCCAGTGTCCCATATGGTCCTTCAATCCAGGACCAATTTCTGATTGCATAGTCAGGAGTTAAACCTGAGTGTCACCGGGTGTGGCCCAAAAATAAAAAATAAAAAACACAAAGATCTTCATTGGTGGGTGATTATATATGAGGGAAGTTCCCTCATACATGAGTTTATTATTTTTGCTAAATGGAGTTATAGAATTTGCTGTCCACTTACTTTAAGAGAGAACATACATAGAAATCTTTGGCTGCTAAAGAGTTCCTCGATCATTTGGATAATCTTATTTTTAATTTATTTAATTTGGCATGAATGTTTATTCTGAATATTCTAGTTGGAAGCATTAAAAATTCACAAAATATAATGTGAGGATATAAAATTGCACTATAATTATCTATGGAGAGCTAGTCACAATAGCCAAATCTACAATATGTAAATTCTGAACATCAAGAAGCAGGAAAGCTTTTGCAAAAATTATTAGATTATTAAATTATTAGATAAAATATTTTGTGTGGAAATTGAAAATAAATTTCAAAGGCTGAAAAGGTCAAGGCTTATTTTCATTCTATCACCTGAATTTCCTAAAAAAACTTGTGTTTTGATAATCAGAATAAGTAAGTCACAATGAAAAGTGATTTATTTTAAATGTTTAAAATTAAATATGAAGTTCCATCATATTAAGTTAAATAATACAGAAAAAGTAAAATAAGTTGAAAATTAGTGTGTGGAGCTTAATTTTGTCAGTTGTATGTTGCTATTTAAAAACAGAAAACAATGTATAGAAAAATAATTTTAATAACTAAAATTATAAGCTTGGAAAATCTCCTGTAAAATTATACTTAATGTAAATTAACTAAGTAGTAGAGGCTACTCATCAATTTGTAATTTATAACAAAGATTTTATAAACAAAAAGTTGAACCATTCAATATGTAAACACTGAAGAAAATAAGTAACCCATTAACTTTATACACTCATTAACTTTATAGGAATAAATCAAATATACCAAAGCATTTTAATGACCAATGGTGAGCCATGTTTACTAGCCGCTTAATCATCACAAGTATGCATATGATTAATATTGTAACTAATCTACACTTATAATATTAAAATCTAAAAATTAAGTGGAAACTAAAAAGCAAAAATGTAATCATTAGAATAAACAAATACTTTTAAAAAGCCAACAAATAAAAGCATTTTGGAATGAAATACTGACTGCTGGGCAGAGTCTATTTAATCATGCATGCTTTGAAGTCAATTGCCTGGCCTTAATACTAATCTACTTAGTTACTAATGGAGGATCACTTTACTCATCTAATATTTATAAATAAGTATTTAACAAGTTTACTTGTATTTATTAATTCCCTATATCCCCCCTTTCCATCAGGAACCTTTCTAGTAATTATTTAATACACACACATATTCTTAACTTTCTGAAATAGATTGTAGTCTTGTTTGATTTTTTTCTAAAGGGATCATTATAGATATTTTCAGTTTTGGTAAATAGTCTCTCTCTTTCACAACTAACCAACAATCTAACATTTTAAAATGATAATAGCCACAAAAATAACCATTTTGAGGGTATGACAGGATTTTAAAATTATAAAGACAAATAGTAGTTGCTATAAATTAATAAGTATAAGTTACTAATTATAAAGACAAATATCAGTCTGATGTTTACTGACCACTAGTAATTCCACTTGAATTCTAGAAAATAACTTTCAAAATGTGTGATAGGCAATCCATTACAAATGAGCATTCAATCCTCTACATTTCATATGGTCCCCCTGAGCCTGCCAGGAGTGATTTCTAACTGCAAAGCCAGGAGTAACCCCCGAATGCCTCTAAATGTGGCCCAAAAAACAAAGAAACAACAACAAAAAGATTAAAATGTCAGATACATCCCTCTAATTCTATAATATTTACTAACTACATTGTAAATTAGTTTCCTTCACAAAGTACTGTAATTTATTCTCAAAATATTATTTTATCTTGTCTTAATTCTAATATGTATATAGATATCCTTACAATATTAAAATTAAAATGTGAGTTATTGCATGTGATATTATTCTAACTTGTTAAGAAAAGCATCATATTATAGCACTATTAAAATATTAAAAATACTAAAATTGGTTGCCTATTTATGAGGTTTCTGATGACTTATCTCTTTATATTCTATATTTTTATCATTTTATGAGTAGTATTATATTCTACTGAAGTTTATTTTGTTTGTTCTTGGAAGTACATCATATTATTTTTATGTTAGAGACTACTCCTAGCTCTTCAAATATTGATTAATTCACAGAATTTGGGAGGAACATATGGAATTAAAGCTTGATCTGTGGTGTATGCCAGGTAAGTATGACTATGATTCTAGATGATAGACAAAGATAAATTTTATTTTTTAAATGTGTTTGATTGAATGACCATAAGATTCTCAGTTACAAGGTTGTTCAGGATTAAGCTTCTGGCATACAATGTACCAATCAACCCACCATTTTATGAGATCAAGTTTCCTTCTGTTAATTGTCCTCACTTTCCCCCTGCCCTCCCAACCTGCATCTACATAGATATTTTTCTTCTCTCTCTCTCTAATTTTCCTCTCTTCTTCCTATCTCTTTTACATTATCTCTTCATTTTTTTCTTTTAGGCATGCTCTTTGTAATATTATTACTAAATGGGTATCCTCTATATTACGTGAACTATTTTCAGCAATCAGTTATTAACAAGAATGATAATTAACAACTTTGATTCTCATCATGCTACTTTTTATGCCCTAACTTCCCTTCCCCATCTTTGTAGCAAGATTCCTGCCATAAACTCATTCTAGGTTCTTTTCTCTATTGCCTTTGTGTATTATCACCATATATTTTTGTTGTTGTTGTTTTTATTGCTTGTTTTTCAGTCACACCAGTGACATTCAGGAGTTTCTCGTGGTTATGCGCTCAGAAATTGCTCCTGGTTTGGGGGAACATATAGGATGCTGGGGATCAAACGGCTGTCCTTCCTAGGCTGGTTTGCTCAAAGCAGATGCCTGATGCCCTGCACCACTGTTTCGGCTGCATATTATCATAAAATTTTTAAATATACCACAAATAAGTAAGATCATTCTACCTCTGAT
Source organism: Crocidura indochinensis (assembly GCA_004027635.1). Lineage (NCBI taxonomy): Eukaryota > Metazoa > Chordata > Mammalia > Eulipotyphla > Soricidae > Crocidura > Crocidura indochinensis. The sequence continues at coordinate 7,404 of PVKC010034936.1, forward strand.
TCACTTAGTTCAGCATAAACCTCTCTATCTTGATATATGTATAATCAAATTCATGACATAATTTTTTCTAAAAGCTACATAGAATTCCATTGTGTAGATGTAGCACAGTTCATTAGCCACTCAGCTGTTCCTGTGCAATAGGTTCATGTCTTGTTATGGCTGCAATGTACATAAAAGTGCAAATGCCTTCTCTGAATTGTGTATTTGATCTCCATAAGCATATTACCAAAAGAAATACTGGTAGCAAATATATGTGCTCTTTTTCTAGAAGTATATTTATTTTATTTTTATATTTCTTTTTTAATATTATTTTATTTAAACACCTTGGTTACAAACATGATTGTGGTGGAGTTTCAGCCATATTATTTTCCAAAAAAGATGAGCTAATCAACATTCCAACAAGCAGTCAATAATAGCCCCTTTATTACTGCATCTTTGTAAGTGTTTTTTTTTCATATTTCTTTAGTGTGTGCCAATCTCTGTGATATAAAATGATATATCATTATTCTTTTGATTTGAAGCTCCCTAAACATTGATGTGGAACATTTTTTTATGCCTTTTGGTCATCTGTACTTTTATAAAAAAGTTTCTGTTCCTCTCCTCCCTCTAATATTTGATCAGGTTAGATGGTTTTTATCTTTAATAATTTATAGTAGTGCTGCATATATCATATATATCCATATAAGTTGTGTATTGGTTGAATAATTTATCCCAATTAATGGGTAGTTTTCTTTTAATAATTTTTATTGAGATCCATGTGAATTACTAGTCTTTCACAGCTATATATAAGGTACATAGTGAAGTGAATTAGGGCAATTCTCCACCAACAGTTTTGACCTCCCTTCATCCTGTTCCCAGCATGCATCCCCCGTTTGCCACCTAGACTGCTAGTGTAACTAGTTTCCTTTGTATATAACTTGTTGTAGATCTTGATTCTATTGTTGTTGACTTTGGTTTTGGTATTTAGGCCTGTTCATTATTTATTTCCACTCAAAGTTCATGTGACTCCTTGCTCCTGGCACCGTCCACTTTCTTTCACCCCCCCCCCCTTAAGTTATGAGGCAGAACAAGATAATTAAAATTCTGTGATTCTCTTGGGAAAAAAATCTGGGAGGACTCCATCTAGGAACTATCAATATTAATTTAAAAGGAAAAAAAGGGGGGAGAAAAAATGGAGAAGCAACAACAAAATACACAGCACACACAATTAACAACTACTAAATGACAATACAAAAAAGAAAGAAAAAGGAAGAAGGACTGGTGTGACCAGGTTCTGTGCCTTTTTGTTTGTTTGTTTGTTTGTTTTTCTTAAGCACTGTGGTGAGTGAAAGAGAAAAAAGGCAAATATAAAATACTGGGGACAAGTGTCCCTGAGGTCGCTAGAGCATTAGCAATGTTAATAAGATAGCACTAAATGTCCAAGCCAAAGTCAACACTAATATAATTAAGATACCCAATCTTTAGCAATCAAAACTTAAAATTGGCCTGTTTTATTAGCAGGTTTATAGGATAATTAAATGAGGAAGATAGATAATAATGGTCTCTTTCTTTATTTATATATATATTCATATATATATGCCTGTCTTTATATATACACATATAAATGCCTCAATGCCTGTCTAATGTTTGTCCGTCTTTATTATACATAATGTTTTCTATATTTATAGTGTCTTTCCCCCCTCTTATGTATAACCCCTTCTTCTGCTTTTGTTTACAACCTTAGAAATTATTTTCTAGCATTTGCTTTCTCATCACCTATTATTTCCACCCATATATATACTTGTACGTATATATACATATCTGATATCCAATTTCAATGAACTTTGCAAGTCACAATGATTTTAATGAAATATTTTAAAAACTATATGCATGCTAATTCTTTATAGTTTGAAAATGAGGAGGTGATGTCTCCTATCTTGATTTTCTCAGGAGTGATTTAGCTACTTATGAAGATTTATTTTTGTTCCATATACATTTCAGGAGTGATTGATATATTTCCTGAAAAACATGTTCATATTTCTATAAAAACAAATATACTTACTAGTTTGTATTAAATCTTTACAGTGGCTTGGGAAGTATTGCCAATTTTGATTTTGTTTTTGTTTTTGGGCCACATCCAGTGACGCTCAGGGGTTACTCCTGGCTATGCGCTCAGAAGTCGCTCCTAGCAGGCACGGGGGATATATGGGAACGGGGGGATTGAACCCTGGTCTGTCCTAGGCTAGCGCAGGCAAGGCAGCAGGCACCTTACCTCCTGCGCCACCTCCTGGCTCCCAGTATTGCCATTTTAATGATGGGTATTGTCCAAATATATTAGATGGGTATTTACTTTCATACATACTCTTTTATTTTTTGAAATATTATTTTGTAGTTTTTCCCAAAGTCTTTCACCTCCATAGTTAAAGTGGTTTGAAGAACTTGATTTTATGAGCTACAATTGTTAATGGGGCTGTATTTTTAATATCCCCTTTGTATTTTTCATTAGTTGTATATATATATAAAAGCCATGAGAGAACAAGAACAACTGGTCTTGTGTTCATAGAAGGAGTCATGTTAACTGCTGTTGGTATATATTTACTGGTAAAATATTTTCAAAATACAATAATGATATTCAAAAAAAATAGAAATTAAGTTTACATAAGGCCAATATTTCTTGTACTACACCCTAGGAACCCCCACCCACCCAAAAGCGAAAAAAAAAACAACCCTCTGCATTCCTATGTTTAGCAAAGCTCTATACAAAATGGAAAAAATCTGGAAACAACCCAAGTCTCATAAAAAATGTAAATAAAGAAACTCTGGTATATCTATTCTATAGAATAGTGCATTGTGGAAAAGAAACTAAGGTACACATTTCAGCTTGATCAGCTTTTCTTTTTTTTTTTCATTTAAACAGTTTGATTGTGATTAGGTTTTGGTCATATGAAGAACACCCCCTTCACCAGTGCAACATTCCCACCACCAATGTCCCAAGTCTCCCTCCCTCCCACCCCACCCACACCTGTACTCCAGACAAACTTTCCAGTTCTCTCATTCATTCACGTGATTATGATAGTTTTCTGTGTAGCATGCTGCATGCCTCTACCCTATATTGCCTGGCTATCGTGAATAGTGCTGCAATAAATATAGGTGTAATGAAGGGGTTTTAGTATTGAATTTTTGTGTTCTTAGGGTATATCCCTAGGAGTGGAATAGCTGGATCGAATGGGAGCTCAATTTCCAGATTTTGGAGGAATCTCCATATTGCTTTCCATAGAGGTTGGACTAGACAGCATTCCCACCAGCAGTGGATAAGAGTTCCTTTCTCTCCACATCCCCGCCAGCACTGATTGTACTCATTCTTTGTGATATGGGCCAATCTCTGTGGTGTGAGGTGGTAACTCATCATTGTTTTGATTTGCATCTCCCTGATTATTAGTACAAGGAGCATTTTTTCATGTGCCTTTTGGCCATTTGTATTTCTTTTTTTATCAAAGTGTTTGTTCACTTCTCCCCATTTTTTGATAGGATTAGATTTTTTTTCTTATAAAGTTCTGTCAGTGCCCTGTATATTTTGGATATTAGCCCCTAATCTGATGGGTATTGGGTGAATAGTTTCTCCCACTCGGTGAGTGACTCTTGTATCCTGGGCACTATTTCTTTTGAGGTGCAGAAGCTTCTCAGTTTAATGTATTCCCATCTGTTGATCTCTGCTTCCACTTGTTTGGAAAGTGTAGTTTCCTCCTTGAAGATGTCTTTTGTTTCAATGTCATGGAGTGTTTTACCGACGTGTTGTTCTATATACTTTATGATATCAGGTCGGATATCGAGGTCTTTAATCCATTTGGATTTTACCTTCTTGCATGATGTTAGCTAGGGGTCTATGTTCGCTTTTTTGCAAGTGGCGAACCAGTTCTGCCAGCACCACTTGTTGAAGAGGTTTTCTCTGCTCCACTTAGGATTTCTTGCTCCTTTGTCAAAAATTAGGTACTTGTATGCCTGGGGGACATGTATGTCTGAGAATTCAAGTCAATTGATCAACTTTTCAACCATAACCCATGGATCAATCCTCAGTGTCTATGTGTGTGCATGGGTGATGTGTTGATAATCTCAATGTCTGTCTAATGTTTGTCCGTCTTTAATATACATAATGTTTTATATATTTATACTGTCTTCCCCCCCTTGTGTATAACCCCTTCTGCCTTTGCTTACAAATTTACAAATTATTTTCTAGCATTCGCTTTCTCGTCCCTATTATTTCCACCCATTATCCATTTTTACACTCAGTTCTTAATTCCTCAGGAAGCAAAACATTTACTGTACCCCAACTAGCTGCCCACAGCTTCCAAAGTAAAAATACACATTCTCAGCCCGAGAAGAATCTGCCCCTCTTGATTCTGCTGATTAACTCTTGGTGGCCCTTTTTTTCCACACCTCCCTTTGATATGGACTATTGCTTGCAACCAGAAACCAGATCCAGTTACTGAGCAACCCCCAGTTGGAGAACATTTCCAGATATGTGACTGCTGGGAGCCATATTTAGACTCCACAGGACCAAATCACAGGCTGATGCTGTGCTCTGGCTTTTATCTCACCCAGACTATTTCAAAAGATTTAAAGGGACATGAATATATCCGTTGAATATTTAGTTATATGTATATCCTTAATAGGTATAACCCTTATTTTCTATCTTGTTACATAGCATTTTTTTAATAGGGAATTCTAGTAGATAAGTTTCTCCAGTGTTCTTAGTCCATGTCAGAACCAGATTATCTAGATTGTTTAGCTCGTTATCTTTAACCCCATATGTGCCTTTAGTACCATGTGGCATTGTTTTTTTTTTTTTGGCATAGGAAAATATGAGTACCCCTACCTGACCCCCTCACCTGAGTCCCCAGAGCACTGGGCCAGCCCATACCCTCCATCACTCTCCGATTGGTCTCTGTCCACACTTAGCCTGGCCACAGAGTCCAGGAAGGCAGAGCCACAGCCTTTGCCTCCCCAGCCTTTGCCGCTGCCAGTCCCAACCTCCCTTCTTCAGACCCACACCCAGTTGGGGCCCCAGGTGGAGGCCGCAAGTGCTGGCTTGACACCCTCTTGCTCCTGGAACAGGGGTCTGTCCTGCCCAGTTACCTCCCTTTCTGTCCTCCCTCCCCATCCTCCTCATTCCCTCCCCAGGGCAGACACACACCCCTCGACTTATAAGTCTGCATTCGCCTTACCCTTTCTCCAAGCCATCCTTGCCCCTTTCTGACTCATCTGACCTTTCCTCTCATGGACAGACACACCAGTGGGTGATTATTATTATTAATTATTATTATTGTTTACATATTGTATAAAACAAAGTCCATGTAAGCAAATGGATTACTATTAAAATCTATCTATCTATCTATAACAAAAGAGAGAGAATCTTATATGTTAAAACAAGTTCTTATCTAATAGATAGGAACACCAACATTTTATTTTGAAGTGGAGACTTAAACCCTTGAACGTTTGGCATGAAATTGGCTTGCACTTCAGAATTTTGGACATTGACCATTCACCTCTGAACCTTGGATTCCATCTACGGAAACAGAACTGTTTTCTACACCAGCACAAGTAAATGGATTTCTACCAGGGAAGGACCTATTTCTGCCCTGGCAGAAGTCACCAGAGTGACTTCATATGGCTCCCTGATGATTTGGTAACAACAAAAACCTGCTTTCAGGGTAGGGTTCTCTGAATTACCAGCTAATGTTTAGATGAAACCAGAAGAAGCTCTGTGTCACCCTGACTTCAACATAGGATCTGTGCAGAAACCAGGATCTTCAACAACATATTCCTGACACCAAAAACGTGATTGTGACGAGCTTTTACTGAGACCACAGAGAAATATTTTAAGGTTGGAATACTTAATATATGTGGAGCCTGTAGTTGGTCTTATGCCAGGAAACTTCATGATTGAAGTCTCCGTCTTTTTTAAGCCAAAGTTATGTTTCCTTTCTATTTCCCCCCAGGTTTCTCTGTGCCTGTGAAAGCAATTGCCACACACACTCATTTTTATTGCATTTTACTATCTCTTATCATTAAAAAGAGCTTATTAAACATTCTGCTATTGTAGTTACAATAATATTCACAAATATAATTACTACTGAACTTTTTCTTCTTTTTTTTTATCTTCCATTTTAATTTTTAGTTTTTCTTTCTTTCTTTTTTTTTTTTTTTTTTG
>PVKC010034937.1:0-13584 GCA_004027635.1 Crocidura indochinensis
TCTACTTGTGAAGCAGGAAGAAGTGATAGGGAGAAAATAAAATGTAAAAGAAAAAGTACAGAGGGAAGTAGTGCAGATAAAGGAGTGCATTAGGTTGACTATATTTGTTATTGTATGGAAGACTATAGAAAGGAAGGCCAGGAACACATAGGAATACTCCTTCAAAAACTATCTGTGAGCTTTTTTTTAAGGCATTTCTTTTGGGTTGAATTAGTAATTAGAAGAAAATGTTATAAGCAAATAAATGACACATTGAGATAGACTTGGGTCCAATCTCACCAATGACTATGGTGCTAAGTAAAAGGGTTCTGGTAAAATGTGATTTTTCAGGTATCTCTCTTCTGTTGCTCAATCTTCTACTCTTTCGCCTTTAGCTATACCACGTATTTTTTTTTTTTAGCAGTACCAGGTACTATTTAGCAGAGGTTTTTTTTTTTTTCCTATCACTGAAAATTATCCCATAAAAGTTTACCTGCTCTCTTATTTCAGCAAGTCCCTGCTTAGTGACAAGAGAACAGTGTGGTGCTAGAGAAATAAGCATATGCCTTCTGTGTCACTAACTGGGGTTCAATGCCTGGCACCACATATGATTCCTTGAGTATTATCAGTGCGCTCTTCTGAGTCTAGAGTCAAGGGTAAGGCATGGTCACCACTGGGTGCTCACAGAAAAAATATGAACTGGCATTTTTAATTGGCATTTTTAACTTAAGTTTTATATAATTTCTTTGATCAAATGTCAAGTTCCTTTTAAACCATTTATTACTTATTTAATTTTTAAGTGGTCATGCCCACAAAGGAAAACTTGAGAAATTCCTTCCTTTCAAAAAATAGTATGATGATGGGGCTGAAGCCATACCACAGTGTTAGGGCATTTGCCTTGCAAGTTGCTGACCCAGGACATACCCTGGACAAACCCAGGTTTGTTGTTTCAATCTCTGGCATCCCAAATAGTCCCCTGAGCCTGTCAGGAGTTATTTCTGACCTTAGATCCAGGTGTAACCACTGAGCACCACTGGGTGTGGGTCCTGAAAAAAAAAAAGAAATTTATGATGATTAGAGATATAAATGTTTTAATATATTTTATATATCTCAAAAATTGCAAAACATTGTAATAGACATCTCTTTCTCATGGGCCCAGTGGAAGTTGACCTAAGAAAACTAATTCCCTACAATTCTAATGGTTTGTAAGAATCTGCAAATTATTTTGATAGTTTAGCAGTTTTCTTTGAATCTTCAATCAGAATGCTAATGTTGCATGCCTTCACTTTTGCAATTTGTTTTTATTTATTGTGTTCTAATGTAGACAGTATGTCTCAGTTATTTTATTACTTAGTTCAAATAGTTCACTTAGTTCAAATAGTTCACTTTTTTTTTTTTTTTTTGGTTTTTGGTTTTTGGGCCACACCCGGTGACACTCAGGGGTTACTCCTGGCTATTCACTTAGAAGTCGCTCCTGGCAGGCACAGAGAACCATATGGGGAACCGGGGGATCGAACCGCGGTCCGTCCTAGGTTAGAACAGGCAAGGCAGGCACCTTACCTCCAGCGCCACCGCCTGGCCACAAATAGTTCACTTTTTAACCAGTACACTCTTCTTTTGACACATTTTTGGGCACATTCATAGTGATTATATAACTTTTATTTATCATTCTTCATTTACCAACAGGAATTTACAGGTATCAAAAATAAATAAATTTTAGTTCCTGCTAGGTACCAGACATTTTTTATTATATTCTATCATAATTTGTGCACCATTATTTTATTTTTTGGGGGGGGTCACACCTGGCAGTATTCAGGGACCACTTCTGGTTCTACACGCAGAAATCACTCCTGGCAGGCTCAGGGATCCATATGGGATGCCGGGACCCGAACCATCATCCTTCTGCATGCAAGGCAAATGCCTTACCTCCCTGTTATCTCTCCAGCCCCCATTTGTACTCTATTAAGTTAAGGTAAATTAAATACTTTTCCTATATTGGGAAATTAGAGAGCTGGCAGAGGTAGGGTTCAAATATAATTTCAAAATAGTTGTGATATCCCTTTTACAACAATTTTATTCTCACAGAAGGGACAGTGTACATTATTTTTTTCCAAGACCAATAATGAAGTGTGAGGACATCAAATTGTCATAAGCTTAAGTAGATTGTTAATAAGTCATGATTTTTAGAATAAATAAATCCATAAATTACTCAAAAATACACCTGATATCTTATTTAGTCACAAATTTATAAAAGATATAAAATGTCAACAGAACACAAATGAGCAAAATACACGGTTCTATCTCTTTCCATTTAGAAGAAAATTAAAGAAGTGCTTCAAATATATATAATATAATCAGTGTCAATGAATATGTTAATGTATTATAGACAACTAATAAGGAATTTCTTGTGAAGTTAAGATATATTTGAGAAAAACTAAGGTGAGCTAAGGGAGAAGTAAGAGAAATTTGACTCAGACTCAATATTTGCTAAGGATTCTCTAGGAAAGTAATATTTCATGGATTTCCAATAGGATTTCAAGTAGATGGAATAATTTCAAATAGATGGAACACATGAATAAAGACACAGAAGCAAGCAATTGCATGTTGGATCTTGATAATATGGTACCTCAAATGAAGGATTTCTCAAGTATAAGTTTCTAAAGGAATAGAGCAAAAATCTTACATTATATGAGATTAAAAACCTGGGATCAAGTTTACCAATAAAGGGCTCCAGATCAAGTTCAAATTATAATGTTTAACTTCAGATTTGTATACCTGGGGCTGCCAAACAAGACTGATAGTAGTCCTGAGAAACTCTGGGTACCATCAGAGTGGCCCTGGTGGCATGTACACCACAAGGATCAAGCATTGCAGCATCTATGGACCTAGGAATTGAAATCTCTGGCCCAATAAATTGTGCCCAGAAGTGGACCTCAGTCCTCTTAAGTCCTTTCTTCCCCAAGGGTTGAAATATTCTCATCAAAGAAAATTTTATGCAAATTTTATTTTTATTTCTTTTAAAAGCTAATATCTCAGGGACCCAAAAGATAACACTAGGCTAAGATTCTTGCTTATATACTGTCCACTGGAGTCAATTTCCTGCACCCAATTGAACCTTAGAGTCTCACCATGTGTAATTCTTGAGCATAGAGATAGGAGTCAACCCTAAGCACCACTGAATGTGCCTCCAAATTAAAGCATATACAATAAAATTTAGTATATGGAAAATTTGATCATGCCATATTTTACTTGTTAGAAGTAATACTTTAAAATTGTTTATGTAGGGACCAGAGTGATAGCACACCAATAGAGTGTTTGCCTTGCATATGGCTGACCCAGGACAGACATGGATTCAATCTCCAGTGTCCCATATAGTCCCATGAGCCAGGAGCAGTTTCTGAAAGCATAGCCAAGAGTAAATCCTGAGCATCACTGGGTGTGGCCCCAAAATTATTTATGTAAGTTAACAATTTTATTAAGGAATACTTAAAGTCCCAGGAAGATTTGCCAAGTGTTTTACCAACCCATAATGCTGTCTGGGTCCTGGACAGTGTAAAATCATTGTAATGACTGAGATATTTTGTAACTAGTACCCTTGTATTTATGCTCATTTGAGAAGCACAGATAAAAATATATCTTCAATAGAATTGAGACAAGAAATGGGAGCTGAAGTTAGTTTATGAAGAATTCAGGCCAACATAGTAATGCATTCAGATATATTTTTGTTGTAGCTATGTTTTGATTTTGAAGGAGTTTCCCAGATAGAGTTCACGGTACTCCTGGGCCACTCCTAATGAAACTCAGTCAACTGAGTATTATGTCTGAGCCTGAGTACATACACTGTTGCTGGTTACCCGGGGTAATCTCAGTAGTGCTGGGGTAACAAGAATAAACGTGGGTGTACAGTGAGGGGTGGCCATGTGGTATTGGAGACTAGAGAAGATTCATTTGTGGCCTTACTTATTTTGTAATGATACAGTATTTATTTTTTATTAATTTTTAATTGAATCAGCATTAGATACAATACAAAGTTGCTCATGGTTGACTTTCATTGACATTTTCTAACACCAGTGTCTCCAATTTCCTTCCCACCTCTCCTTTTCAAAACCTTCCCCCTTCTTGCTGATATGGCAGTCTATCTGATACTGTCTCTCTTTCTCACTGTCTTCCTTTTCCCCCCTGTGTAGTTTACAATTTTGTTACTGAAGGGGATCATGTATATCACTTTACAACCTTTCATCACACATTTTTTTTCCAGCTATCATTGTTGTAGTGGTTCCTTCTTTATTTCTAACTGCATGACCTTGCTTTTTGTGACAAGCTTTCTACCATGAACTAGTCTTTCTAGACCTTGGCACTATATCTTTAGGTATTATTAGCATACTATCTTTCTCTGACTCTTTATCATATCCCACAAATGAGTGCCATCATTCTATGTCTTTCCTTATTCCTCTGACTAGTTTCATTCAGCATAATACTCTCTGTAACATCCATGTATAAACAAACTTTATTGATTTTATTTTTCCTAACAACTACATAATATTCTACTGTGTAGATATACCACTGTTACTTTAATCACTCATCTGTTCTTGAGTACTTAGGCTAGGCTGTTTCCAGATTCTGGCTATTGTGAATTGTGCTGCAAAGAATATTGGAGTGCAGATGGTTTTTCTGTGTTATATTTTGGGGTCCCTAGGTTATATTTATATTATATATATATTATATATATTGCTGGATTAAATGGGAACTCAATTCTACTTTTATAAGGAATATCCAAAATTCTGGACCAGTTTACATTCTCACCAGCAGTGAATAAAAATTCCTTTCTCTCCATATTATGCCAGCATTTGGTTGTTTAGTGTTCTTTCTATGTGTGCTAGTCTCTGTGGTATAAGATGACATTACATTGTTGTTTAGATTTGATCTCCCAGAAAATTAATGATGTGGAACATTTTTTGTGTGCCTTTTGACCATCTGTATTTTTTCTTTGATGAAGTTTCTATTGATCTTTTCTACCCATTTTTTCATATGGTTAGATGTTTTTTTTTTCCTGCTTAAATACTATCAGTGTCTTACGTATCTTAGATATTTAAGCCTTATCAGATGGGTATTGGTTGAATAATTTCTCTCATTTCATTGGAGTCTTTGTAGCCTGGTCATGTTTCCTTTGAGGTGGAGAAGCTTCTTAGTTTAATGTACTCCAATATGTTTATCTTTGCTTCCATTTGCTTGGTCAGTGGTGTTTTATCCTGGAAGATGCCTTTAGTTTTAATGTCATGAAGAGTTTTGCCTATGTTTATCTTTGTAGTTTTAGGTATAACATAAAAGTCTTTAATCCATATTAATTTGACTATTGGGTTCATGTAAACAACCACTTTTTCAAACACCATTTGTTAGAGAGATTTTCCTTGCTCCACTTTTATTTCTTGCCCCTTTATCTAAGATTAAATGCCCACACTTAGGGATCTAATTCAGGATATTCAAGTCTATTCCACTGACTTGAATATTATTTGAGTACTATGTTATTTTTATTATTACTGTTTAATAGTACAGTTTGGAGTTTAGGGAAATGATGTCTCACAACTTCTTCCCTAAAATCTCTCTCTTTTTTTTTTTTTTTTGGTTTTTGGGCCACACCCAGTGACGCTCAGGGGGTACTCCTGGCTATGCGCTCAGAAATCGCCCCTGGCCTGGGGGACCATATGGGGCACGGGGGATCGAACCGCGGTCCGTCCAAGGCTAGCGCGGTAAAGCAAGCACCTTACCTTCAGCGTCACCGCCCAGCCCCGCCTAAAATCTCTTTAGGTATTCATGAAGGTTTATTGTTTGATATAAGTTCCCTAAGTGTTTGATCTACTTATTTTAAATATATCATAGTTTTCAATATAGGGATTACATTATATTTGTTGAGTGCTTTGGGAGTATTGTCATTTTAATGATGTTAATCCTCCCAATTCATGTGTTGAAAATGTATTCCATTTCCTTGTGATCTCTTTTATTTATTGAAGTAGTGTTATATTTTTTATAGGTCAGAGTTCCTCAAACTATGGCCCATGGGCTACATATGGCCTGATGAGGACATTTTTCTAGCCCACTGGGTGTTTTTGCCACCTCTGCTTGTCCTGCTTAACAGCCAACTTTTCCTGGGCCACAGTGCAAACATCTGAGATATGTGACACACTTTCCAATTTCCTTCCTTTTCTCTGTCTCTTGATTCCTTCTCTCAGTCTCGGGCAGGAGTTCTCAAACTGCAGTCAATGGGCTACTATTGTTCAGACTTTTTTATTTTAAGCTATAGCTCAGCCCTCCAATGGTCTGAGGGACACTGAAGAGATTCCCTGTTTAAAATGTTTCAGGACTCTTGGTATAGGACATTTACCTCTTTGGTTAATATAATTCTGAGGTACTTATTCTCTGAGTAACAATTATAAATGGGATTGTTAAATTAGATATTTGTTTATAAAAAGCCCTAGACTATTAATCTTGTAGCCTGCCACTTTACTACACTGATATGTTGTTTCTACAAGTTTTTTTGTAATTTAGGATTTTCTAAATATATCATATTTAAATATATCATATCATATATCATATCATCCATTAGTAAAGTGAAAGGTTGACTTCTTCCTTTCCTATCTGATTGCCCTTGATAACATTTATTTCCCTACTTACTATGACAAGAAATTCTAGTACTCTACTAAATATGTAGAGAGAAAATGAGAAAACTTGTCTTGTGCCATATCATCCTAAAGAAAAAACTTGATTTTTTGGGCTTCATTGGTTCTTTTTAATATCCTGGTTCTTTTTTTAAAATAATATTTTATTTAAACACCTTGGTTACAAACATGATTGTGGTTGGGTTTCAGTCATTTAAGAGGACACCCCCCATCACCAGTGCAACATTCCCACCACCAAAGTCCCAAATATCCCTCCTCCCCACCCCGCCCCCGCCTGTACTCTAGATAGGCTTTCTATTTTCCTCATACATTCTCATTGTTAGGATAGTTTGCAATGTAGTTATTTCTCTAAACTCATCACTCTTTGTGGCGAGGTTCATAAAGTGGGCTGTAACTTCCAGCCCTCCTCTATTTTGTCTCTGTAAATTATTGCAAGAATGTCTTTCATTTTTCTTAAAACCTATAGATGAGTGAGACCATTCTGCATCTTTCTCTCTCTCTGACTTATTTCAATCAGCATAATAGATTCCATGTACATCCATGTATAGGAAAATTTCATGACTTCATCTCCTGATGGCTGCATAATACTTCATTGTGTATATGTACCACAGTTTCTTTAGCCATTCATCTGTTGAAGGGCATCTTGGTTGTTTCCAGAGTCTTGCTATGGTAAATAGTGCTGCAATTAATATAGATGTAAGGAAGGGATTTTTGTATTGTATTTTTGTGTTTCTAGAGTATATTAGAGTATAATGTTTGCCATGACAATTGGCTTTGCTTATACTGAGGAAAATTTCTTCAATTCTCATCTTGTTGAGAGATTTTTTTTATCATAAATGGTCTCTGTATCTTGCCAAATGTTTTTTTCTGCATTTATTTATGCTCAAATATCTTTATTTTTTCTTTTATTGATGTGGTATGCTATGTTTATTTACTGGAGGTTTTTTGTTATTTTGGGCCACACTGGTGGTGAACATAGAGCCAGGAGCAACCTCTGAGTTACACCAGTGTGCCCCCCCAAAAAAAGAAAAAGAAAATATGAATAAGATTAATGAAATAAACCATGAGTAAGACTCATAAAGAAAGATAACCCTAATAAACTGAGTCAGAAATGACACAGGGAGGAAGGATGTCAAAACATTCTTCTGACACTACAGAAATTCACAGAGATTATTTTGAGAATCTTTATGCCACAATATGAGAGAACCTAGATAAAATGCATGAATTCTTGGGCTTATATAACCTCAAATGATGAACCAAGATGATTTGGATTCTTGAACAGACTTACTACCATAGAGGACATTGAAACAGTAACCAAAAAACTTCCCCAAAACAGAAACACAGGCACAGATGGATTTATTATCAAATTCTTTCAGACTTTTAAAGAAAACATACTGCCTTCATTTTCAAGATCTTTTAGGAAATTGAAGACACAAAAACACTCTCAGATAGTTTCTGAAAAGTTAACATCACCATGATACCAAAAGCAGAAAATCCACAAAAGAAGAAAATTACAGGCATTCTGAAGATTGTTTCCATCTTCTCTTTTTTTTTAAAGCTCTTTTTCAACTTCTGTTGTATGGAGGTGTCTTGCAGTTCATCTTCCAGCTCACTGATTCTGTCCTCCGCAAATGTTACTCTGCTGGTAAAGCCTTCCAATGAATGTTTTACTTTTCTATTTTGTTTTCTAGTTCTGACATTTCTGTTTGTATTTTTCTCATGCCTGCTCTCATATGCTCCTGTGTTTTATTGGCAATCTGTTTCACTGTTACATTGAGTTTGTTGAATATTCTAAGTATTTCCACTTTGAACTCCATCTCAAAGAGGTTATATAGGTAGTTCTTATTGATTGGGTCTGCAGAAATACAATTTTCACCTACAAAGCATATGGGTTTTGTGCTGCTTCACCATGATTCTTTTTTGCAGTCTCAAGGTGCTTCTTTTTATGTCACTTTCAGACTTTCCCACTGCCAGGGAGATTTCAGGAGAGACCATATAAAGAAGCTATTATTCTTTAACGAGCCACCTGCTTGAGAAGACACTGTCCTGAAAGTGACCTCACCTGAGTGTGTGGGCCAAGTTTGTTTTTATGTGGCTAGCAGCTCTGCTCCATTCTGCACAGGTCTCCCCTAAAATGTATTCTTACATATGACCCTTGTTGTTATATTTCCAATAGTTAACTTAATTATTTTTTGTTTGTTTTTGGGTCATACCCGGCAGCTCTCAGGGGTTACTCCTGGATCTATGCTCAGAAATTGCTCAGCAATGGCAGGATCAGGGGACCATATGGAATGCCAGGATTCAAACCACTGTCCTTCTGTATGCAAGGCAAATGCCTTACCTCCATGCTATCTCTCTGGCCCCAATTAATTCTTATAAATTTATCAAAATACTACTTTCTTATAAGTATTTTACTTATACTTTATAGATATTTATATAAATATATAATGTATTTTGTAAAGAAGTTAGTAATAGCTAGGAAAAAATCTGCTTCTGATCATTATTTCCTGATGGTAACTATTTCCTTTCATTCTCATTCCTTATATTCCTTACTTTGTTTTCTCACTTATCTCCTAATACTTTCACATATCACCATGGAGACACATCTGACTCAATTGTGAAAGAAGTCTTCAACTCATGTACTTAGTACTTCTGTCTTGCCTAATGATGGACAGCTGGAAGGTGTGATTTATTTAAGTTTGATGACATAGATGCATTGGGTATTTTGTAGAATAATTTTCGAATTAGTGCCTGCAGCAGAAAAGAGAAAAATCAGAATTTGACTTTTAGTCTATTTTAATGCAAAAGTATCATAATAATAACACAAAAAATAAAGCCTTCCTAGAAATTCAGTGCTACAAACTCATTCATATTTGGTAAATATGGTTAAGAATTATTCTGCCATGCCCCAAACCTCTTTGGACAACTCAGGCTTCTGTCATCAAAGCTGACCTTACCTTTAGGTCATTGGGAAGGTCCTCTGCCCCCTCTGCCACCTTCAGTGATGCCTGAAATACTTTAAGTAGGAGACCAATCAATCAATTTGCCTCCACAATATGAGTAACACTTAAACCTAAATTCCTACCCAAAAGTTGAAAATTGAAATCAAACATTTCCAAAAGCAGCAAATATGCATTGATAGAGAAAAAAAAAAGAAAGAAAGAAAGAGCACACGGGGTGCTCCAGGCCAAATGGAGTAGTAACAGCTATAACAAGTTTCAAGAAAAAAAAAAAAAAGAAAAGAAAAGAGGAGGCTGTGAAAAGCAAAGCCAAATGTCACCTATGCCAGTTTAATGCACGATTTTTGCAAATGAAACTACAACCTACTCAATGACCTCATGATGGGAAACATGTTCTGAGGTTGGCTGCTTGTGATATAAAAAGTGAGCCACATTAAAACCATAATTAAATAAAGCTACTTAAAATTATAAGAAATTTCACTTAAACTTCTTGTAATTAAATTAAGAAAGCCTCTAATAAAACAACTCTGCATTTCTAAAAGTATCCTTGTTCAAAATAACAAGAAGTCTCATGAGCAAGATTTAATAACAATAATATAAACTAAAGTCACAATCATCTTCAAAAAACAGATGTCTATAGTGATAAAATGCTACACATCTCAGAGAAGAAGCCATCTACCACGTTTCTTTTTTGTTTTGTTTGCTTTGTTTTGTTTTGTTTTGGGGTCACCTGATGATGTTCATGGGTATCTCCTGACTATGTGTTCAAAAATCACTCCTGGCTTGGGGAACCATATGGGATGCCAAGGGATCGAACTACTGTTAGTCCTAGGTTAGCACATGCAAGGCAAAAGCCCTACCTCTTGCACCACCGCTCTGGCCCTCATTTATTACATTTCTTATATCTGTACTATATCTATTATATAATATTTCTTAAATACATTTAAAAATCTACAGTGGAGGACTGATGAGGACACAATTGATAATATTTATATAGTTTGATTTCTTGCATACTTAACATTAGCTGTTGGTGATATTAACTAAAAATGAAAAACAGCAACAGTTTTTTTGAAGACATTTTTATATCTTGATCAATGATTGTTTTAACTTTCAAAGCTTGTAATTTTTTAAAACAAACTGAACGTTAATGATGTTCAAAATATGTTCTTATGATCCTGACTGACCAGAAAAGATAATATTACCTTGGTGTAATAAGGACGCTATGGAGCAAAAGGAAATGATAAAAATCGATGATGTGTCTAAATGCATCATATTGTACTTAGTTTTACATGTAAAATTTAAGATTTCTGTTCCTTGGTGCCAGAGTGGTGACACAGAGGTAGGACATTTGCCTTCCATGTAGCTGACTCAGGACAGACTGTGGTTCAACCCCCCTGCATCCCATATGGTCCCCAAGCCAGGAGCGATTTCTGAGCACAGAGTTTGGAGTAGCCCCTGAGCATCACCAGGTGTGGCCCAAAAACAAACAAAAAAAGTTTTTTGTGTTTTACAAAATACACATGTAAAGGAAATATACATGTGGGTTAGCTCATGATAGGCTAGCAACTGATAGTCTATAGTATTATTCAACCAAAAAAATTGGGCATCCTAATACCTATTTATATTACTGTGGCATAATATTGGATATCAGATTTCAAATGACAAATATTTCACATTGCCATCTCTTCTTCTTTTTCCTGTTATACTTTAGAAAAGGTAGAATTTTATTTTTTTTCTGTGCTCCTAGCTTTCTACATACTTACTATGTGCCCATGCATTTTAAAGTTTTTCTCATTAACAAGCAATAATGCTCTGGAAAAAATAAGTAACTGAGCAGGGCATTTCAACTATATGTTAGAAAAATAGTAGGGAAGAAAAATTATTTTGTACCCTGTAATATTTTATGACACTGAAAACATTTGACTTCTAATTTAAAGACGTCTTTCTAAAACTAACTTCAATAATTCTTAGTCTAGAATTCAACTTATTTTAAAATATTCTATTTAGTATAATTATTATTCCTAATTTTATGAAATAAAGGAGAATCAATAATATTGGGACATTTAAAGAATAACTTCAGTGATTTTTCTAGCTTAAAATAAAATTCATTATATATCTGTAGAGATAAGCTATCATAACATGTAGATTTTTCACTTATATATGAGTTTGCACTTTTCACTCAACCACCAAATATTATAGGTCGACTCTTCTTCAAAGATGTTAAAATTATATAAGACATATACAAGAAAATGTAGGCAAAACACTTCATGACATTGAGACTGAAAAAGCATCTCCAAGGAGGAAACACCACTTTCCAAACAATGGAAACAGAGATAAACAACAGGACTACAATGAACTGAGAAGCTTCTTCAAGTTAAAGAAAATAGTGACTAGGGTAAAAAGTTAACCCACCGAATAGGAGAAAGTATTCATTCATTACCTATGAGATAAAGAGATGATATCAAAGATATACAAGTTATTGACATAAGTTAACAATAAAAAAACATTAACCCCATCAAAAAATGAAAGTAAATGAACAGGCATTTTCTCAAAGAAGAAATATAGATGGCCAAAAGACTCGTTAATAACTTGCTCCACATCACTAATAATTAGGGAGATGCAAAACTAAACAATAATGACATATCATCTTATGACACTTAGACACACATTACAAAGAACAAGAACTACCACTGCTGGTGGGGAATTGGAGAGAAAGGAACTCTCATTCACTGCTCATTGTAATGCTATCTAGTCCAGTCTTTATGGAAAACAATATGAATATTTGCTAAAAAAATGGAAATTGAATTCCCATATGATAGAGCTATACCACTTTTAGGAATATACCCCAGGATCACAAAAACACAATACAATAATATTCTCTGCACTCTTATATCCATTGCTATTTACAATCTGGAAGCAACCAAGGTACCCCCAAAAGATAAGTGGATAAAGAAACATGGTACACATACACAATGGGATACTATGCAGCTGTTAGGAAAATGAAGTCATGAAATTCGCCTATATATATGTAGTGTATTTTCGTAAGATTGTTTTTTGCCTGTCGTCCCACCTGGATCTTCCAGGTGGGGGCGATTAAGTAGAAAATAAAAAGCTTGTGGGTGAGGCGAGAGAGGCATTTTGGCAGAGCTGAAGGCTGGCTTGGTTGTTGTTTTGGAGTTGGCATCAGAACTGTTAAAAGACTCTCATTGCCGAACCTTTGTCCCCCAACCTTTGTATCTGTCTGGATTATTTGTGGTGGAGAATTATCACTTAGGTTTCCTCTAAAAGGGGGAATGGAAGAATGGAATTTCATTTCTCATTTTGGGAGATATTTCTGGATTCACAATTTAATGACAAGGCAAGGGATTCAACATCCTCCAAAATATATATGTGGACATAGAGACTATTATATTGAGTGAAATGAGTCAGAGAGAGGCAGACAGACAGACAGACAGACAGACAGAATAGTCTCACTCATATGTGGCATTAAAGAAAAATAAATGACAGTAGAGTAATAATACCCAGAAAAAGTAGAGATGAGGGCTAGAAACACCAGCCCATGAAGCTTGCCACAAAGAGCAAGTGCAGTTGCTCACCACTGCAGCTAAAGATATAACTATCTAACTACACTAACAACTACCATGACAATAATAGAGAGGGAAATACAATGCCTGTGTTGATGATAGACAGGGGTTGGCAGAGAAGGAAAATGAGGAGAATAGTGAAAGGAATGCTGCACTGGTGAAGGGGGATTTACATTTTATGACTAAAATACAAGTACAAATATGTTTGTAACAATAATGCTTAAAGAAATTATCTTGGGTTCGGGAGATAGCATGGAGGTAAGGCGCTTGCCTTTCATGCAAAAGGTCATCGATTCGAATCCCGGTGCCCCATATGGTCCCCCATGCCTGCCAGGAGCAATTTCTGAGCATGGAGCCAGGAGTAACCCCTGAGCACTCCCGGGGGTG
>PVKC010034938.1:0-13598 GCA_004027635.1 Crocidura indochinensis
TTTGTATCCGGGCGCACCCAGGCTGAGAATATGCATATATAAAAAAATAGAGCAAATGCGTGAAACTGAGCTAAAAATTCTTATTTAACTTTTGTGAAGGTTCTTTTATTAAAAATTAATTGACTGATTGTTAGGCCACACCCAGTGGTGCTTAGGAGTTACTCCTGGCACTGCACTCAGATATGATATTGCCACTGGTAGGCTGGGATACCATATGAAATACTGGGAATCGAACAAGGTCCCTCCTAGGTCAGCTGCTCATGCAAGGCCTAGTGGATGAATTCAGCAACATATAAGGAGGTGAAATAACTTTCCTGACCAGGTGAGAGGCAGAACATAATCAAAATAGACAAAGCTAAGTTTAAAATCTCCCAAATGAGGTATAATTGCATACTGGGTTCCCTGTCATAACCTTGAATACTGATTTGACTACACAGATGTGCTGGGCTCTTTACTTGGGTTTTACTATACTGATCAAGATCAGTCAAGATCCTAGCTCTTACTAATGTAAAATTATTTCATTTTGACAGTTGATTTTCCTTCACATTCTGATCTTTGTGGCCAAGCCAGATTGCTCCACAAGCCCCATTAGATAATATATCTTGGGTAGTGTGAATCATTCCATGGAGATCTGAATATTTTATCCTGGTTCTCTTTTAACCATCAGACCAGTGTACCTCAACACAGTACTTCTCAAAAATACTACTTTTAGGCTGAATAGTTCAGGGTGGTGTTAGTAGCATCAAGAGCAATCTTAGACATGTTATATAATTACTTAGGAACTAGTTTTTCAAGAATTTGCTGTTTCTTTATGTTTGAAAAGAAGGAAGTAAGCAAAATAATTTCAGAACTTCTACAAAGTATCAACTATATCAGGAGTACTGTTTTTTTTTTGATTTTTGAGGTACACATAAGCATCACACTCAAGAGTTAGTCCTGGCTGTATGCTCAGAAGGCAGGCATGGGGAACCATATAGGATGTTGAGATTCGAACCACTGTCTGTTTGAATCAGCTGTGTGAAAGACAAATACCCTACCACTGCGCTATCTCTCTGACGATCTCTTACCAGGAGTAATCTTTTTTTTATTTATTTAAACTTCTTAATTACAGATATGGTTGTGATTAGTTTTCAGTCATGTAAAGAACACCCCCCTTCACCAGTGCAACATTCCCACCACCATTGTCCCAAATCTCCCTCCATCCCACCCCACCCCCATCTGTACTCTAGACAGGCTTTCCAGTTCCCACATTCATTCACATGATTGTGGTAGTTCTCAGTGTAGTTATTTCAATAACTGCACTCACCACTCTTTGTGGGGAGCTTCATGAAGTGAGCTGGTAGTTCCAGCCCTCCTCTCATTGTCTCTGAGGATTGTTGCTAAGATGACTTTTATTTTTCTTAAAACCCATAGATGAGTGAGACAATTTTGCGTCTCTCTCTCTCCCTCTGACATTTCACTCAGCATAATAAACACCATGCACATCCATGTGTAGGAAAATTTCACGACTTCATCTCTCCTGACGGCTGCATAATATTCCATTGTGTATATGTACCATGTTTCTTTAGCCATTCGTCTGTTGAAGGGCATCTTGGTTGTTTCCAGAGCCTAGCTATTGTGAATAGTGCTGCAATAAATATAGGTGTGAGGAAGGGATTTTTGTACTGTATTCTTGTGTTCCTAGTGTATATCCCTAGGAATGGAATAGTTGGGTCGAATGGGAGCTCAATTTCCAGATTTTCGAGGAATCTCCATATCGCTTTCCACGGAGGTTGGACTAGACGGCATTCCTACAAGCAGTAGTAAAAAGTTCCTTTCTCTCCACATCCCCGCCAGCACCAATTGTTCTCATTCTTTTTGATGTGCACCAATCTCTGTTGTGTGAGGTGGTATCTCATTATTGTTTTGATTTGCATCTCCCTAATGATCAATGATGAGGAGTATTTTTTCATGTGCCTTTAGGCCATTTGTATTTCTTTTTTATCAAAGTGTCTGTTCATTTCTTCTCCCCATTTTTTGATGGGATTAGATGTTTTTTTTCTTGTGAAGTTCTGTCAGTTCCCTGTATAGTTTGGATATTAGCCCTTTATCTGACGGGTATTGGGTGAATAGTTTCTCCCACACAGTGGGTGGCTCTTGTATCCTGGGCACTATTTCTTTTGAGGTGCAGAAGCTTCTCAGTTTAACGTATTCCCATCTGTTGATCTTTACTTCCACTTTTTTGGAAAGTACAGTTTCCTCCTTGTTATCTTAAAGCTTCCTGCCCTACACTTATCTAGGAAAAGAGGTATAAAACAAAGTGAGTAGAATGTTCTTTTGGAGTTGGGTGTACTGAAGATAATAATGCAATATGCTGCCAAAATCATCTAAATATAGTATATTGAGGGTTAGGGATAGGAATTATCTTATTTATTCATACTTAGTGATTACTACTACTTCAGTGCTTAAAATTAACATAAACTGTTAACTGTTGTATATGAGAATGAAAAATAGCAAATGTTTTCAAATAACTGCAAAGATAGAAATCAGTAAATGTGACAAGATGTTAGGAATTAAAGTGTTTCTTATTGATGAAGAAAACATTTGCCACTTTTGAGAATAATTTAAATCTATGTTCTACAACATATTCTCAATTTATCATACGTGGCTCTTGAATTCTTGAAGTTTCTAATAAAACTTGAGATAGTAGCATGTGTAAAATAAAATTGGACTTTGAATATTTCATTTGAAATTTATAGTATGTTAAAGACATAATTTTACACAATGTGATTAGATGATATTGTTTTCAATGTATTGTGTTTCATACAATTTATTGTTAAGATTTCATACATTTTTTCTTCAAATTTTCATTAAGAAACTAAGGCTTTCAGTACTCCTAATGATAGAGTGTCATGCATGCAATACTTATATACCACAAACACCATGAGAGTGTTAGTATCCTTCTGTCAATGTCCCAAAGTTCCATCACACCAGTTTGCCTACAAATCTCCCATCCTTCCCAAAGTAAATTCAATTCTTCAAGCCTACTCTTAACTTCTCCTACCACTGTTTAATTTTTCCCTCACCTTGTTTCTTCATATCCTGCAAAGATTCTACCCTGTTCCTCTATAACTGACTTCACATAGCATGATTATATTCTCACAACAGTGAATTGCCTGATTATATCTTCTGTTATCTGAGCTATCTATGTAAGTTAGTAGAATAACATGCATCTCATATTATAGTTGTCAACATTGCATAGTATTGCATTTCAATTGCATGAAAATTATATAGATTTTGGCACTTTGTAATCTGTAGACAGTGTGATCTGTAGATATTCTTCTATAAATCAGAATATAGCTAAAGTATGAAATCTCAGATTCTGTTACAATAAATGAATCAATTTCTGATATTTAAGATCACTGGGGGGGCCCGGGAGATAGCATGGAGGTAAGGCGTTTGTCGTTCATGCAAAAGGTCATCGGTTCGAATCCCGGTGCCCCACATGGTCCCCTGTGCCTGCCAGGAGCAATTTCTGAGCATGGAGCCAGGAGTCACCCCTGAGCACTGCCGGGTGTGACCCAAAATCCAAAAAAAAAAAAAAGATCACTGGGAAATCCACATGCACATTAAAATTGGAAAATATTAAGTTTTTAAACATCAGTTTTTAACCATCAGCTATATGCCATTTTAGGATCTAGCTTTAACAAATTAAGTCATACTTTAAGGACATATTTTTATTTTTACAAAATTGCATAAAATAATTAAGATACTCTGATATAATTTTATATATTTCTTTGAATATCATTTTGCTCTATTAAGGTCAGACATTGTATTTTCAATACAGTTTGTCACTTCTTACATAAAAGAACATTTTTAGTCAACCAAGAGTATTTGGGTAGATTTGTATAGGAGTATTTCAGAAAACATGTCAGTATGACATTCAAGTAAGAATATAAATTATTATATCCATACATATTCATGTCATAAAATGATCTAAGGTCTTATATTGCCAAATTTACTTATATATGTCAAATTTTGCTATAAGTTCAGGCATAGTTTTTTTTTGACATGAAAGTTATTTCATTCTAGACTTTCAATAAAGGTACTAAGAGCCTATACTTATTTGAAATGATTGATAAAAATGCATAATGAAAGAAGAATTTGGCTTCAAAAGTAAAATTTCAAGAAACATAGCTAACTGTTGAATCCTGGGTATGTAACAACATACTTACAAAAGGAAGTACAAACGTTCTATTGGATAGTCAGATCAATATTTTAAGGAAAAGATGTACATATAGATGTTATTTCTGATAACGTAAGAGTTAAATTAGGAAATGTGAAGTTTGAAAGAATATTGGAGATAATATTTGTAAATTACATTTATGTTAATCTAAGGAATGTGCAATACATTTAAGGCTTGGAAGAGAGTAGTTGGGCTCAAGGTACTATTTGAGCAAAATAATAAAAGCAATTAATAGTGTCAAATTTACCAAAGAAAAGATATCGATAAAAGTATTTCTGAATCACCTACTGAAATATATGATGCAATTAGGAGCTGTCACTACCATTTTGCCTGCCATAATAGCTTGACTCAAAGCTAAACACGATTATAGAACTAATTTTTTATAAAAATAGCCATTAAGGTCATGAATACAGTATGATTAATGTGCCATATGATTATATGAACTGTATCATTGCCAGAGTAAATGTATCATGTAATTGCATGAATAAATGTAAAATTACACTATTAAATATGAATCTTTGCCTATTGTAACTGGCTTTTATATGGATAAAAATGAGTCAGCACATGCCATTTCTCTTTAATTGGGATATTTCATGCTGCAAATCAATAATGCCTTCTCATTTTTCTAATCTTTGTTTCCTTTATTATGTAAAATTATGCATGGACTTTCATAATTTTAAAAGTAAATTATAGGGCACACATTTAAACTTTAATTTTAGAAGAAAATATAGAACAATATCTTAATATTACACTGTGTATATTAATTATTATCTGGAATCCAAATTTAGACACCTTCCTGTATTTTATCTGTGATCCGTTTCTTTCCTTTGTTTCTATGTTATTATATCCTACATGCTCTCTCCAAATCATCATTTGCATCACATTTTCATCATATTAATCTTTAAAGCCGAAAACTTCTTACTATAGGCTTATGAAATAACATTTATAATAGATACTGTCCTCACCAATTAAATGGACATGAATATTGCCATATTCTTTTTAAAAATATACACTGTAAATAGAGGTGGTGAAAAAGGATCAGATGAACTTCAATAATCAGCTCAAATATTGGGGCTGAATAACTCACTGTTTTCTATTTTCTATACCTTATATTTATTATCTCTTTGACTTTTGATATTCTCCTGAGAATCCTGCCTGATGTATTGCTGATTGTTGTGTTGTAAGGAACACTTTTATATTTTAGGTTTTCACTTGATATTCCTTATCAAGTAATTCTCATTTTGCCCTTTCATTGATAAGTGCACATAAACAAACATATATATGCTTTCTCTGTGCTTCTGTCTCTAGTTCTGTTTTACTCTCCTCCCCCATTGTCCTTCTTAGTCAATTTTTGTTTGTTATTGACAAAGTGAAATTACTTTCAAAGATTTCCTTTCACTAAAATAGAACTATTTTCTCATCATTTTTTGTAATGAGATTAGAATGTGGAACATTTTCTTATTTTCTAAATAAATTTTGTCTATGGACTAAAAAAGAAGGTCTTAGCTATCCATGAAGGGATTTGTTAGAAACAATGGCTAGAAAAAAATTTTCATATATTAAATACATTCTATTAATACACTCTGTTCAAAAGAGTATCTCTTTCTTTGTCTCTCTTCCTATTTCTTACATTTAATTTTTGGGGGTATTTGGGCCACACCTTGTGACACTTAGAGGTTACTCCTGGCTATGTGCTCAGAAATCACCCCTGGCTTGGGGGATAATTTGGGACTATGGAAATCGAGCGGAGTTCTGTCCTGGATCAGCTGCATGCAAGGCAAATAAGCTACCGCTGTGCCATCTCTCCTGCCCCTACTTCTTACGTTTCAGTGTTTGTTTTTACTACCAGAAAATTTTTGTACTCTTAGTAAGCACTTTGAGAATGACAAAAAATATCCTTATCACAATAGTAACATTAAATTTAGGGTCAGAGAGATAGTACAGGGCTAAGGTGTTTCTTCTGCACTGGGTCAAACTTGGTTCTATCTCAGCACTGCATATGATTTTATTTGGGTTCCAAAGCAAAGTGATCCCTAAACACAGAACAGGGAATTTTTTCCCTCAACATAGCTGGGTGTAACCCTAGCCCCCCAAATAAATAATTACTGTATTTTATAGTTACATAAACTATAGTTCTATACAAACTTACCATATACCCTTAAAATGTATTATTTCAACTACATTGTGAACTATCCTAACAATGAGAGTACATGAGGGAAATAGAAAGCCTGTCTAGAGTACAGGTGGGGCAGGAAGGGAAGGAGGGATATTTGGGTCATTGGTGATGGGAATGCTACACTGGTGATGGGGGCGTGTCATCTTATATGACTGCAACACAACCACAATGATGTTTTTAACCAAGGTCTTTAAATAGAAAATATTTTAAAAATACAAAAAATGTATTATTTCATTTGCTTTGCATGAGCTCAATCCAGGTTCAATCTCCAATACTCCAAATGATCTGCCATTCAGGAGTGATTACTGAGTGCAGAGTATGAAATAGCCCCTGACCACTGCCAAGTATAGTTATAAAATTCAATTTTTTTCTCAGAATTCGGAGATTTTCTTACAAAATTCCATAATTATTGAACATATTGAATGACATAATTACTTAAGTGACAGATAACTCTGAAGTTCAAACTTATTGATAGATAAGTACCAAAACAAAAGTTGTAATAACTGTTATGTAGCATTATATGCAAGCAATAATTTTCCTTATAAAACTAAAAATTAGTTAAACTCGTCAAGCATTTCATTTGTAATCTATATCCATCAGCTTTAAAATGTTTCATACTATCCAATTATTATTATAGAGATTCTCTACACATTTATCTATTTAAATATCTAATGCATAATTCACTCTTTATTATCAATCTTGGTAAGTTCAATAGTTCAAACTAGGCTTGAACCTAATCTTAACATACCCATTGAACACTTTTTTTCATAATCACAGATTTATTCTGTAAACATAATAAAATGCAAAGGACAATTATTTCCTTGTTTTTTTTTCTACATTCGCACGATTATTCCTATAAACAACTGTACTTTCTTGACTTCCCTGATACTATATAAATTCTTGCAATGCAACAACTAATATTGTAACTTTTGTTTGCTTTTGGGACACACTTGTTGGTCTTCAAAGTTTAATTTTTCTTGTATAGTTAGGGATCACCCCTGTTGTTGCTCAGGAGAGCTCATGAGTTGCAGAGGATTGATCTTAGGTTGGACACATGCAATGCAAATACACTAACCACTGTACTATCTCACTGATCCCAATACTTTCAATTTATAATGTGTAGTTACAGATAAAATGCAAACTGTAGAAAAGTTGTAAGACAACTTAAAGTAGACAACACATTTATTCATATAAATGGCAATGGTCATTTATTTGTTTTTGAATATAATTAAACTAGCTTTAATTACCTGAATTGGTTCTAAACAAATTCAAAAACAGATTGTGACAAGATAATTATATTATTTCAACTTCAGGTAATTATTTATTCCTTTACTGTATTCACACAACTAATTTAATCTCTTGTGGAAATTGACACTTGCTAATTTTGTGAGCCTGTAGTAAAGCAATCATTTGTACATCTACAGTCACAACCTTCCAAGAGTTATCAGTTGAACAAAGTTGACAGTGAAAACACATAATGAATACATTTTAAAAATATCTTGACATCTCTTTGAAACTCTTACATGGTATTGATAAATAATTACTTAGGATAAAATTCTCTAGTGCCTGTGCTCTAGTCAAGTGAAAACAAAGGTTATAAGACCTTTTGGCTGGTGGATTTAAATGAAAATCAGTGATACACATATAGTTGAGATTCTCTGGTTTCAATTATCCTAAGATGAACAAGTTTATGAAACTCATTTATGCTTTTCCATTTACTGAATCTTTTCTTAGCTAACTTTTGGTATCATCAGTAAATTGGCTTCTGTATTTTGGCTCAATGTATGGAAAACACTTCATGTTAACTGTCGCTGCCTTGACAATTTCAAAATTTTATAAGTTTCTACTATTTCTCTCATATGGACCAATATATTGTTATTGTAATTGTACAACATTTTCAAACATCCAGTCCTAAAAATGTCTTTTAATGTGGAAATTTTTTTCTCTTCACATGGGACATATTAAAATTTGCTAAAAGAGTCATGTGAGGTGAGACACAAGATTATCAGTCAATAATAGTTCCATGAGTGCGACCATGGCATTAACACAAAGAACACATACGAAGAGAATGGAGCATAACACCTCATGTAGTTATCACTGAGAGAATATCAGACGTGAAAGAACAATCACATACTGGTGACTCAACCAATGAGAGGCAGAACTACCTACATTTAAAATTCACGAGTGCAACCCCTAAGTAGATGATGTAGAGAAGAAGCTAAGACAGAGATAGGAATCATAAATCCAGTACCTGAAATAAATTCTAACCTAGGGCAAGAAGAAACTGAGCATAAAAGATTTATAGAACATCCATCTTAGGTCTATACCTAGTCATCAACATTATGGACTGCCACTCCTGGCACAGAAAGGAAACCACTAGTACTGTACCAGGGACATACCTAACAGGATTGCAGTCTCAGCTTTATCCCAACAGGCTTACTTTCTGAACTATTCCACCAAGTGTCACCCTCCATCAGATGGCTAACTGCTAAACATTTAGTGCTTCACATAATTCCTTTTTGGATTATACATGATAACATGAAGAGATTCAACTAAGTACAAGTACAACCATTGGTGAATACTATTCAGTAGGGTTCTGGCCTCAGCCTTATCAGACAGGGAGTTGCAGTTTCAGCTCTGCCTCTATGGAGCTCAGAGTCTTAGCCCTGCCTCCAACAGTTTCAGAACTTCACTTTCACCCATCCTTCAGGTATGGTTGATGCACAATACATATGTTCACATTGTCACCCAGCTCAGAACTAAATAAAGTGAAAAAAGTGGATTCCTAGAAATAACGTCCAATCTAAGTCATATAACACCTTCCGCAAAGGGTCCAATTAACGAAGGATGTAAAAGACTCATATACTGAACATTTTTAATAAATGTTTAAATGATTTAAGAAAAGTATTTAATAAACATAGCAATTAAATTTATATAGCAATTAAATATTTCCATTTAATAAATAGAAGACACCAGATAATATTTAAAGGCTTATGAATGGTAAGAATTAAAATTTTGAAATAATTGTCCTACTAAATCATCATACATATACTATACAGTCTCCAAAATTATTATTGCAGCATTCTTTGTGCAGAACAAATTAAAAAATTTGCATGAAATCATAAGAATCCTGAAACAATCTGGTCAAGTGGAGAAAATATAAGAGTAGCCATAACATGTACTTCATTTAAATCATAATATAAATGTAATAATATATGGATACACACATATATGTATACCTGGACTAAAGATTAACTCTTATCAAAAATTGTAATTGAGTTTCCAGTGGTAAATGATCAGATTTGTGGAGAGTTAATCAATGACAAGAGGTTATTGAATATATTAGACAAAGAGAAGCTTCTTCAGAAGTAGAAACTGGAAGAATAAGAAGAAGGAAAGAAAGAACAGAGAAAGTAAGGAAAGAGGGAAGGAAAAAAGGAAGTAAAGTCAGTTACAGAATTCACAAAAATTTATTCAAAGTGAATTACTTTGTTCAATGTGAATTTATTTAAATAAAATTAAAATAATTTTAATGAAGTTTATTAAAATTCAATTAAATTCAATTCATAGTGAATTAGGCAAGAATCCATAAAATATATGTAAAATACATAGGAAGAATTTTTGAGAATACAAATCTCATAGGTAACTAATTATTTTACACTATGGCAATAAAAATAAAACATTTAAATAAATAGGAATATATCAAATTGGAGAAATGCATTGAAAATGACATTCAGTCTAAAATAAAGACATCAAACAGAATGGGAAAATATTTTCATATAGCAAAGAAGATAAGGGTTTAATAATGTAGATCCATCAGAAATCTCCACATAAACAAACCAATAATTCTATCCAAAAGAGAGACAAAATATGAAGACATACTTCGTCAATGAGACAAATGTATGACCAATAGGCATATGAAAAATTTATCATCATTTATATCAGGGAGATGATAGTTTTTAGAAAATGAAATATCATCTCAAACAAATGACAATGCCATACATCACAAAGACTTGAAACAACAAGTAGTGGTTGTAATAGGATGACAAAAGAAACTTCATTTTATATTTGAGAGAATCTTCTCTGGCACTGCTTCTATTTGAAATTGTGTGGAGATTTTCCAAAATAATATGAATAGGGACCCGAGAGACAGTACAGTATATAATAAGGTGCTTGCCTAGAATATAGCAGACCCAGATTCTATCCCAGCACCCAATCTCCAGGTTCAATCCTCTGAGCAATTTTAGGGGTGCACAGATCCTAGAGTGAACCCTCAACACAATCTAGAGATGCTCAAAGCATCATCATCATGTAAAAACTTAAAAAAATAGTATACCTATATGACCTATTTACCCTATTTCAAGACATCTATCCCCAAAGTATAGAAAAACTTATTTTAAAATGATATATACACATATGTGTTAATTGTTACACTTAGTGAAATTGCCAAGATATGCCTACATCTAAAATATAAGATGGCAGGCTAATAGATATAGAAAGAATGCCATGTAGACACGATGCAATACTACATAGGTATAAGGACATATGAAATTATGCAGATCACCATAGTATGATTGTATCAAAATTCCTATGTTAAAGAATTGTATTAAATATTAAAGAATAATATTCCTATGTTAAAGAACTGTATCAAAATTCCTATGTTAAAGAATATTATCTGCCGTCAGGAGAGATGAAGTCATGAAATTTTCCTATACATGGATGTACATGGAGTCTATTATGCTGAGTGAAATAAGTCAGAGGGAGAGAGAGATGCAGAATAGTCTCACTCATCTATGGTCTTTAAGAAAAATAAAAATAATCTTTGCAACAATCTTCAGAGACAATGAGAAGAGGGCTGGAATTTCCAGCTCACTTCATGAAGGTCCCCACAAAGAGTGATGAGTGCAGTTATAGAAATAACTACACTGAGAACTACCATAATCATGTGAATGAATGAGGGAACTGGAAGTCTGTCTAGAGTACATGTGGGGGTGGGGTGGGATGGAGGGAGATTTGGGACAATGGTGGTGGGAATTTTGCACTGGTGAAGAGGGGTGTTCTTTAAATGACTGAAACCTAATCACAACCATATCTGTAATCAAGATGTTTAAATAAAAAAACTTAAAAAATAAAAAGAATTGTCATAGGGAGGACAAACTCTGAATGACCTCACTGAAAATGGAGTATGATGACACAAAATCATGGAATAGACACTATCAAACAAGGAAAAATACCTTGGCCTGGGATTGTAAAATTGAGTGCTAAGCAGTGTTTAGTCTGAAATTTTCTTGGTAATATAATGATACTTTCACATCAATACATTAAAAGAGGAATAATGTGTTATAATGCATGCATAATATTCTGTTTATGAAATACTTTGAGTATTTAGCCAGTTGTAAAAATAATGTGTATGACTGCAGGTTTAAATTATTAGTTTTAGAAGACCTCTCACACTCATACTCAACTTCAAAACTCACAAAATTGATAAGTTTTCAATTGTTTACTTTTTCTTATCTTAAGTACATATTATTCTTTTAGTCTCTTAGTCAACTTCTGTTCAGTTCATTTTGTTCTATAAACTTTTTCTAAGTATTATGAAACATTTTACTACTTTCTCATTTTAAAACTCCCAATAATTTTATTTAACCCAGTAAATTAAAAGTATAAGGATTAATTTTAATAAATATGAAGAAAAATACCTCAAGCTTAAGTTTCATTATTATAATTTACTACAGAAATAAATATAGAGTATAGATACAGTTCAGTTAAAAAATGTGTCTTATTTAGCTTAGCTTACTCAGTCATGAAAAGTTGTGTAAATTAGAATATTTTCCAGTATGTTTATCAGTATGTCTATCTTGCCCTTTCATTTTTTTTGTGTGCAGATTCAATGTATTTATTTTAATCTCATCTTCTAAGCCTTATCTCTGATGATATATTTTAAAAATAACATTCCCCCAAGTGAGTAATTTTCTGTTTATTCGAGCATCTTCAAGTCATGCCTTTCATTAATCAGACATGTAAAGTTTTTCTAATTTATAATAAAAAATGCAACTTTATTTCAAATAAGGCAAATGCTTTCTTGTGCTTTCATACAAGATGAATTATTTCTTTTCTTTAAGTCCATATGATGCACTGCATGGTTTGATATGAAAAAATCAATATTCAGCTTTATATTGAAGATATTTTGTTTGTTACTCTCCCACCAACTTCCTGCCTATCTCATCTGGAGAGGGAGACCCTCTACTAGCTGGGAGGGGTCTGGGTTGGTAACAAAGGGGTTGTCTTAGGGGGAGAGGAGAAAAGACAGGGACTCAGCAAGAGTCCTAGGAGAGAGAACTCAGAGACAGCATGAATGCAGAGGCTGTTTAGCTTAGAAGTCACACATGGTGGTTAGGGCCTTATAATTAAGCTGCATGTCTCCTGACTTCTACTGACTGTGAATCATTTTCTCACCATTATCCTGAACCTACAGATCCACTAGGTCAGAGGGGCTGCAGGCACCATCCATCCAACTCCATCATGCACCAACAAGGACTTAATAATTAATATTTAATATAACAATGTTAATTCACCTGATTGTATAGAAAGATAAAATACTGCATATAAATTATTACATTGAAAATAAATGTAACTTCTGTAACACTTTGAAATTGCATGTTTGGATAAAGATAAAGAGAATGAAGTGACATATACAAGAGGTGACCACAGCTTATAGGAAACCATTTGCTTTTAGCCATTATACTTAGAAATCTCAAGGGCTATTTCTTTTCTCCTTACAGCTCTCTGCACATTCTGAATATGTGACTTTTCCCATAATCTTATATTTCGCTTTCCTATATCAAACATCACACAAAAGTTAAATTTAATTGAACTATTTTAAATATTTACCACAATAAATTACTTTAAGATAAATTTAGGATGATGCATCTGTTATTAATAATCATTATTATGCAGCCGTCAGGAGAGATGAAGTCATGAATTTTTCCTATACATGAATGTACATGGAATCTACCATGCTGAGTGAAATAAGTCAGAGGGAGAGAGAGAGACGCAGAATAGTCTCACTCATCTATGGGTTTTAAAGAAAATAAAAATCATCATTGCAACAATCATCAGAGTCAATGAGAGGAGGCTGGAACTCCCAGTTTACTCCATGAAGCTCACCACAAAGAGTGGTGAGTGCAGCTATAAAAA